>JAOEHV020293443.1:0-11848 GCA_025447995.2 Isaurus tuberculatus | reverse complement strand
ACGATTTCTCGTTCAATTTGGAAATAATTTGCACGAGTGAGTTTTTCAAAAAAGTATGAAAATTGCATGAGCCCGTAAATTGAACTCGAAACCGTATGATTACCTGTACAAATATCGTGTAAACAAAGCTTTAAAATACTAATAAAGAGCAGGAAAAAAATGAAAAGATTTTGGTACTAAGTTTGGGCGATGTTGCTTACAATATTCCCTATCACTTTTCTTATCCGATCTACAAGCTTAGCTCCTTTAAATTATCTACAACTTATCCAAAACCCTGGCACCTTTTACCCCATTTACAAACTCACTCCATGAACCCTACCTACCCCACTCAAAACCCTATGTGACCCTTCCTCTTTCCAAACTCTTACGTCCTACTCACTGCAAAGTCCTATTTTCTACTCAATCTCAAGCCTTTCCACCAACTCAATCCAAAATCGTACCATCTAGACTCATCCAAAACACCACCTGCAACCCATCCAAAGCACCACACCAACCCCAGGCAAAACACCTCCCCTACCCCATGCAAAACCTCAACCCAACCCAATCCAATTTAACACCTCCCCTACCCCATGAAATAACCGGCTCTTACTTCGTGTAGAGGACACACAAATTAACAAGGTCTGTGATTGGTTGAAACAAGGTTTGGGTGAATTTTATCTTTCTTTTAATTGGTTCAAATTCGTGTGTCCTCTACACGAAGTAAAAGCCAAAAAACTTCAATCCAACCCCTTCCAAAACACCACCCCCTACCCCATGCAGAACACACCTCCTAACTACCCAGAACCCCTTCCCCATACTCCATCCAAAGCTTTACCCCCTGGGCCATACAAAAAAAAAACTACAGTACTCACACTCTATCTAAAAACTGGCTCTTTGGACCCACACTCCACGGTACCCTATCCATAACCAAAGCCCTACCTTATCTAATTGCCCATTCTAAAACACAAAAGAATTCTTGTTTCTTGTCTAAGTAAAAATTTTAAAGATACTTTGTCAAAATGTAGAGAACATTTATTCACCAACTAGTTGGAAATGAATCAATAAAAGAATGAGTTTCACGAAAGTCTAAACGCAATCTAAAATCAGCCAAAAATTTGACAAATTTTCATCAAATACCCAATGCTACGAGCAAAAGACAAATGCCTTACTTGTGTGGTTGTTAAGGAAAGGTTCCCATTCATTAGGGCTCTTAAACCTTGCAAAAACTCTTGTTCCATCTCTAAATTCCCTGCATTTAAATTTGCCAAATGTTAACTTCTATATTTAATCTTACTTAACTGATACTTACTTATTAATAATTACTTATAAAATAAAGCCGATATAACGCGCGCTTTCATTGGCTGGGATGACGTTCCTATTTCTCCATATAGATCATCAAGCTACGTCACACAACCATCTATATTGACTTTTTTTCGCACTTTTTCTCGTTTTTTGATGCTTATTTTATAAGAGAAATAGAAAACTCGCCCAGCTTGCTATGTTGAGTTATAGAAGCACGCGGGAATTTGTAAGTACACTCAAGAAGTGCAAGAAACACTCGCGCCTACGGCTCGTGTTCCTCTAAGCACTTCTTTCGTGTACTTACAAATTCCCGCGTGCTTCTATAACTCAACATAGCGCGCGGGCTCGTTTTCTATTTCTATATTAATAATCAATTAACTGCATCGGGCTCTTAAAGAAAAGCAGCTAGAAAATCTTTAGCACCTTGCCTACGGCAAATCTCTGCAAGCGTTATTGTTTAAACTCTGCTTTATTAATGTACATTTTGAAGTAGCAAATGAACAAAGATAAATTAGATTTGAGTTTAATCCTTGAGATGGAATGTCAAGAGAAAAAAGTGATAAACTCTTAAGTCTATTCATGCAGTTTTAAAGATGTATATTAGTTTCTAAATACCTAAAGCTAAAGCTACAGAAAAACAGTTTATAAGCCATAAAATAGGCACCTACTGTGTTCAGCAAGAGTGAAAAAACTTTTCTAAAGTCGAGCATTAAAATGTTGCCACTTACCTATCTTCTTTACTGTATCGTCTCCTTAGTGCTGTAGGAAGTATGAATAACATTAGAAGGTAGCTCAGTTTCAGTTTCAGCCTGAATTACAGTAGTCCCCTATCAAACTTTATGAGGCTAGAGTGGATTAGAAAAATGCAAAACTGCACAGAAAGAATGTTTTAAAACTGCAACACCAAACTGAAATTAATCTAAATTAGTAGTAGGTCTTTTTATCATGTGATATTAAATGTCTCTCTTAACAAGCTGTTGGCTGGCAAGCTAATGGTATTACTTAAAAATCTGAATGCCACTGAAAGCGATTCTTTCATTCTTGAAAAATCCCTCATTTTACAAATACCTTAGGTCTCTGGTAACCAATATTATGTAAACTGATCAAAAATAGTATTTTATTAACACTAACTAACAACAAAATGTGTTATCAAAGATAATTTAAACCAGATTACTTTTTCATATAACATCAAGTAACAGAAGATACAAAGCAAAATAACAAAAATCAGTTTAGAATTCAGATTTTTGTGCCAAACGTGTATGGTTATCAAATGATTCCATGTGAACTTAATTGTCTCTGTCTTAGCTTCTTGGTAGAGATGACTGACTGGGGAGGAAAAGGGCCTAATGCAAACAATAGCACGAAATACTTCAAAATAAGGTGGCACATGATGCATTATATTTAGCAATGGCTACTCTTCAAAAACTTGGCAAATTGCAGTCAGCGGTTCTTTTTGCCCATGAAATCACAAAATAAAATTATATTTACCAGTTCATTACTCGCTCTGCCAACATCTGAAAATTTGTGCAACCATCTTTTCCACTAAAGTTGACTTAGTAATCCATTCTAACAAAGTCATTAAAAAGTACAATACTGGAGAAAATTCTTTTTTGGAGCAACATTTAAAACTAAAAAGTACAGTTTTCATCAAGAATTATAACTTTCATATTCATGACATAAAATTTGAGTTAATGAACTTGCTTATGATGTGTTTCAAAAGTTACTTACCAATAATTTTGTGTTTACTTGCTATTAAACCATGCTGTCTGGCAATACTGCAACAGTGTAAACAAAAATGTGAAAAAATAATTCACTTTCATCTTTTTCTAGTTCTTGAAAGGTTAAAAAATTTCTCAAAAATGTCACTGAAAAGATATATTTCACTATAATAATAATAGTTTATCTATACTTTTAATGAGTTCAAATTAAATTTACTGGAAACATCTTTTTATCGATTTTTATGTGTCAGCGGTATCAGTTAACTCTCTTTAATATTTGGTAATATTTTTAGTAGCCTTGAGGCATGACATAATACTGACTTAACAAATTTCCACAGGAGACTTACTCTTTTCGGCGTTGTCTTTCTTTCAGTTTCCTGATGTACATGTCTGTGTGAGCAAGCTTCATTTCTGGGGGAAAAACAAGCATATACAGTTAAAAGAATCATTTCTAAAGTACACATCTGGATTAAAAACTAACTGTTTTAATTCAAAAAGTTAATGACTGGAAAAATTTTGAATATTTATCATACCTATTTCAAGTTCATCATCATCCCAGGAGAATTGCAATCCGCTAACTAAAGTCTCGGCATCATTTTCATATTCCTACAATACAAATCAGTGGAGAATAAATCCAATTATTAATTATTGCAATTGCAAAATACAACTTATATAATTTATATATATATTATCCAAATGCAAAAATAACTGTACAAATAACACCACAAGAGGGTTTGGGACAAGTACAATTATCTCATGTTATTATACGTTTTGAGTGATATTTGTATTCTGTCAGGCGCGCCCATCATGATGCAGTGGTAATCTTTTCTCTTCTCTTGAATTAAAAATTTTGTCAAAAGGTTGGATAATAAATAACTTATTAGACAGTTTAGTATGTAGTATGGCTTTGATATTTTTACTCGTCGTGTGCATTTTGACTCACCTTTCAGGCTCGTCAAAATACTACAAGACTCGTAAAAATATCTAGCCATATAATCTAATGACAATTAAATGTCCATTGTGTTTGGAAGGCAGAGATCTTACCCATTTTGCTACAAGGCAGCTGCTCTCTGATAAATTTCAGCTTTGAGTTACTCAAAAATACACATGTTGTACCCCACAATTCAATTGTTTTTTTTTAAACCTAAGTATTTGGTATTTTGATAAGCTGTACATTTTTTATACTCTGAGGTGGAGCTGAGCAAGAAAAGTTATTTCTAAGTTTCAATTCACAAATCTAATCTCAAGTGTTTGCATCATGGTTGGTTATGTAGCAACATCTATCATGATCTGATACAGTTTGATCAACATACCTTTTCAAAATCATCTCTAAGTGGCATGTATCCAAGCTCCTGCTGCTCAGCTGTGTTCATTTCCACTGGATCAGGGGGGTGAAGTAAAGTTGGAGAGAGAATATCTGCAGGGTTAACAATGTACAAACAGAAGAAAATAATAAATTAAAGTGTTCTTTAAACTTACAAATAGCATTTAAGCTGTAAATTATTAAAAGAAAGTCATTGGCAGATGTTAATGAGATTTAATCGTTCCATGAGCACTCAATGAGCTAGGAAAATGATTGACTCTGGATATGAAGGGAAAACCTTTTCAACATGTGTAAGACCTGTAATGGTGTTTGGTGCTGAGACTTTTGTTGTGAAGGTAAATGAAGAGAGAATTTTGAGAAAGAAAGAGATGCCGAGGAAAATACAGTGTAAAAACAATGACTGAAGGTACTGTAAAAGTAGATCTATTGAAATGATTTGATTAAGTTGGACTGAAGACAAGAATGAATAATTGTGAAAGTAAAATATGAGAAGAGAGCTTGGTGAAGGTATCAACAGGCAAAGGAGAGAAGCACCGATGAGATGGAAAAAGAAGACAAAAGAAAAAGTCTCAAGATTAGATTGAAAATGACAGATGCAGAAGATTGCAAAAAATTTAGAACAGTTATAGTCAAAAGTTGCTTAGCCCTCACAACTATAAGATGGAAAGGCTTCACAATACAGTAAGTACTGTAAATGGCTGATTCATTGACTGATTATTTGATTAGTCACTGCAAATTGATTGACTGACATACATGATGGCAATGTTGATGATAATGGCATTGTTGATGGTAATGGCAATGTTGATAGCAATGATTGTGATGTTGGTGATGATGATGATGATAATGATTGTCAGTGGTAATGATGAATTGTAATGTTGATGGCAATGGTTGTGATAATGGTGATGATCATGTTGATGATGAATGTGGTAATGATGACAGTAAAAATGATGATTATTCTGAAATTTATGATAATAATGGTGATGATGGTGATGTTGTTGATGATGGTGATACTGATGATGGTGATGTTGATGATGGTGATGTTGATGTTGGTGATGTTGATGATGATGTTGATGATGGTGATGATGATGATGATGGTGATGTTGATGATGATGATGTTGATGATATTAATGATGATGGTGATGTTGATGATGATGTTGATGATATTGATGATGATGGTGATGATGAGGGTGTTGATGATGTTGATGATGATGTTTATGATGATGATGATATTGATGATGCTGATATTGATGATGATGATGATATTGATGATGGTGATGATGATGGTGTTGATGATGTTGATGATGATATTGATGATGATGATGATGTTGATGATGATGATGGTAATGTTGATGACTTTGTTGATGTTAAAGATAATGGTGGTCTCAATAACTATAGTGATAACAATAATGTCGATGGTAATGGTGATGTAGATGATATTGACTATGATGAAAATACTTATGAAGCTTGTGATAACAATTGATTATAATGGCAGAATTTTTTCAGAATATATTTCAAAGTTAAACTAATGTTAGCTGTTTGTAGTGTGGTCTGGAAACTATATTCAGAACCATATTGTGTTCATATCCACCTCATCAGGATTATTTGACTGTTCATTTGGTTATTAATTATAAAATTTTAATCTTTATTCAATAATTTTGTATGTTTAGTGTTCAGTCACACATGTCATATTATACTAAAATTTAACCATATATTCTCTGAAAACCATCACTTTTAATTTTAATTGCTGAAATTTCTTGATTAATAATAAATGATTATTAAGTTACAAGTTTTAACTCTGAGACAACTAACCTTGGTTAGCACTTGTGTGATCCACAATTTTGTTTATAAATGGAGATATTGTAGCTATTAGGGAGAATATTTCAACAGAAAAATTAAACATTAAACATACTGCAAGGAAATATTATTAAGAGGATTAAGGCCAAACCAAGTTGATTTGTTGGGGCACGGGTTTTTTTCAAAATAATTTGGGTCATTCGGTCGGAAAAAAAATGAAAATAAAAAAATATATATGTAATTTACATAATAGCTTCTAATTAATTTTTTTAAACGTTTTCAAATTGTGAGACAGAAATGGGCAAGTAGAACAACCAAAAACTGAACGATCACACTTGCTTTTTTTTTTTTTTTTGCATTTGGGAAAAATGAGGGTTGGTCCGATCCGTGCCCCAACAAATCAACTTGGTTTGGACTAACAGTAACAGAGATGTAGAAAATGAATTTAAAATAAATATATAGATGCTAAAAATTGTCATTTCACAGGTACACCCTATCAGTGAAACCAAGAAGCAAAATATCAACTACTGTAACAGATATATACATTTAATTAATATATGAAATAAAAAAGGACAAAACAAAACAACAATGAGTCAAACAAAGGTCAGATAAACAGTTTTGCTTTGATAGAGTCTGATTGGACGTTAAGAGAGGGTTTTAAATTCCTGATGAACAGCAACTCGTACAGTAAACAGTCAAACTTAGAATGGAAATGTTTCAGAATACTGAATGGGTTCCAGTTCAAAATTCCTTTGTCTTTGTTGTGATCAGAATGATAGATTATCTACTAATAGATAACAATGGTCTCTTGTGCTCTAACTTCTATTCTTGGTGTACTGTAAGTGTTGTTGGGTAAACCCCACATAGCATGCATCACACATGCCACATTCAAGCTTATAAATGACATTTTGTTAGTTCACAATTGTTGGTTTTTGTTTGCACATTTTTAATTGATTCTCGATCTTCTTGCTTGTAAACACGGGCTGTAAATCTTGGCCAATCTTTATGCCTTAAATTTTTTAACTGATTCCGGACTCTGTCAACAGACTCTTTTGATCTTTGAATGGCAACACGATCCGCACTACACCTCTTTCATCCTGTGTTTTTCTGCTAGAGGGCTGTTCTCTTGTCATGAATGTGAATCAATTAGGTGTTGAGGGTATTTCAACTTCAGAAACGTCTCTTTCAGGTAATTGCATTCAACTGAAAAATGTGCCCAAATAGATGACAGCAGAAGGCATGTTGTAGCATAGTTCTTAACTGGGAGTGTTTGTATATTACATCAGTTTCTACATCTTCTACTGTACCATGTTTTCAATGTGCCTCTTCTCCTAGGTCCTTTTCTGAAAAAACTATTTGCAAACAGATGGTTTTGGAACTTCTCACTTCAAAATATCAATATCATAACCATTATGATATACTTACCTTTCCCAAGATTGCCATCAATGTAAAGATCATTGTAATGTTCAAGAGACTCTGATGGCAGGAAAAAATACAAGAGAAAAAAATCAGTTCTAATGCAGAGCTCATTTAGAGCATGTTTAATGATTTTTATTTTTATTAACATCATACCTACATTGCGTAAATTGATAAAAAAAAATGTAAATGTTTAATACACTAAAAAAGTGTTAAATTATCTCAATATCTCAATAAAAATTTTAAAAATTATTAAATATTTTATGGTTTACATGTATAAAAAATTTAGATAAAAACTTTATGTTTCGGCCGCACTTGTGGTGGCTTTCATCAGAATGTATCAATGAGATATTGATACTCCTGTACTACCAGCTTTTTGGTGCCATTTTATTTGTAATTTAAATAGGTTCATTCAAAGCAATTCAAAAGTGTTCAGTGGGCTTTAGAGTGATAAAGTTTTTACTGTTATAGTTATTAAATTTTCAACAACATTACAAAATAACCTTCATGGTTACAGTATGTACATTGTATAATCTGCTCTTTACCAGCTTTCTTTTGCAGTTAGAGAACTTAGAGTTCTTAAGTTTACAGCTCAAATGAACACAGTTTCAGGTTGAAGCATCAATGAAGACTGAAGTTTTTCCATCCTTTGCTCTTTTAATTACCATTAAAACTGTAGGTTATAATAAATATTATTTATAATAACATACTGTAGAACATAACTCATAGCTTTAATTCCTTTTACTGGATCCTTTGTGGTTGAATAAAGAGGAAATTTTATGTATTATGTATCTACACTCTTTACAATGATTATTAATAAAATAAACCAAATAATTTTATATTCTTGTGTGCTACCTGTTGCTGTCTTTGTTCCAATATGGTCAGCAGCATCATCCCTGGACAACAAAAATTATTCTAGTCAATGCTTTTAGTTGCAGGCCTTACAAAACATTTTGTCAAAGCTAACTTGAGGAATACTTGCACTAGAAATGTGATCTAACAACTGATCAAAATTATTGAAAGTTTTGTCCAGAGCATTAAACAAAATCTCAAAAAATATTAATACCTTTCTTTCTATTTTTGAGACCTATTTTGAACTTTTTAAAGTACTTCTCAGCTCTGTGTAACTCTTCTCTAAATAATCATAAAGTTTGTTATTCTTTGTTTGTGGTGTTCAGACAAAGGCATGGTGCAAAATCAAATGCCCGCTTCAATAACTAAGATACGTTTGCCCTAAAATTATCTTTATAACATGTTGCATATCACAAAGGAATTGTAAGTATCAATATTTTAGGGCATGAAATAAAATATGCCTCATGTTATATAACTCTATGTCACTAAAAATAAGATCAGTTATTAATGTTATGAAATAATAATCTTAAAACAGCTGGGATTTTCAAAGAAAATAAAAATATTACTTTGATTTACATGACTTTGTTTAAAAAGTAATAAAAATAATATTAAATTTTTTTAATAACTTTATAATTATACAAATTTCTGGTAATTTGTTATAATACATTAACAAGACACCAAAGTCCATCTTGGTTTATCTCCCAGCAAAGGTTTACACTTCTACACTAGATTCAATTCAGACAAACAGTTTATATAAAAGATCTTGCATAACCATTAATTTAATGTTATGGTCAGGATTCAAACATTTAACCAAGTCCAGACCTACACATTCATAGTTATTACAGCAATATAATCTCATTAATTTTATATAATAGAGATTTAAAGTTAGGAATAAAAATATAATACAGAGAATGCCCTGGGTGTTCAATTATGGCTGGTAATTTTTGATCAATCACATTTTTAACTAAGTACTGCAACTACTGCTGACTGGTTAGCCCAGTTGGTAAGGCGCCAGTCTGCTGTGCGGGAGGCTCGGGTTCGATTCCCGGATGGATCAAAACTCAGGGTCTTAAATAGTTGAGGAGAAGGTGCTGCCTTTGCTCTAACATCTGCAAATGGTTAGACTTTCACATTTTCTTGGATAAAGACGTAAAACCGTAGGCCCAGACTCTCGATCTCTCTGTTGACTTAAAAGAACCCACACACTTCTTGTAAAGAGCAAGGTGGTCCTGGTGTTGTGGTCTGTCTCTTCAACTGAGGGCACTTCTTATCGGCTGCCAATTTGCACCATAACATGTGAGCCACTCAGAGGACTTTCTAAGACCCTCAAACTGTTAAAAAACTTGTATTTATTTGTAAAGTGCTAAGAGCTCTAGGATAAGCACTATATAAATTTTAATTATTATTATTATTAATATACATAATATATATATATATATATATTTATTTATGACACACTTACCAGTTGCCAAAACCATGATCTTCAACACCAACTAGTAAAAGCAGCTCTTCCTCTGCTGTCCAATCACTTTGAAACAAAGGAAAGAGACCACCATCCTGGAAAAATTCAACAATGTGTCTTCATAAATGATTTAATCAACTCTATGGTGAGAGTTGTCATTGTAGCCAAGTCACTCTGATGAAGGACTACTGCTCAAAACATTAGCTTCCTTATCTACTTACAGCAATGGTTTAAAAACATTTTGATAAAGTGTTGATCAATTCACAAGTTTTTCCTATTCCTCCAACAAATTTCAAAAATTTTTTTTAAAAAAATATTCAAGCGGTATTAATAATAATGTCTCATCATTGTTTCCAAGTTTTGAATTATCTTTAGTCTTTAGACGCTTAGCTGGTTGCTTAAAACTCTTACACTTATTTACTATTGATGTTATGATAATGTAACATGAAATTTTCATGATCTTTTTCATTTTTTTTTCCTTTTTACCCATATGAGCCCAGCTGGACCCAAAGTCAAAGCAACTGGGTTGTTAATGGAGTTTCTTGGGGGAGGGGTACGTGGGGTTTGACGAAACTAGGGAGATTTTGAAGTGATCAATGTTATATAAACTTTTATTTAAATTATTAGAGTTATAAGTTCTGTGATGTAAAAAGAATCTAAACCTTTCGAAAAAATCTGTTTAACCGTGTCACTTTTTATACAACAAGTCTGTTTATTTGGTCGCGTGACTTACTATCAGCTGATACTTGTGCTCTCGTTTGTGTTGTCCCATTTCTGCTCCACTGGCGAAACACTGTCAGATAGATAACTCGTTTTACCAGAAGAAATACACTTCAAAGACATTAATGTAAAACGCGTCATTACAAACGTTATTAAATTACCTGTAAACAAAGATCAAAATCGGTGCACTCAGCGCACTTCACGCGAAGAGACGTACAATTTGCCTCGCAGTAATTACAGTGATATTCTTCACTTCCTTTCATTCAGAACAAAACAAAATAAAACTATTGAGGTAATTTGAAAGAATAACCTTTTGTTATAAAAAAATTAATCATCAACAGGCAACTTCAAAACAAAAAGAGATGCAAACCATTGACCGCCATATTGAATTTTTTTGTATTCGATGCGCATGTCAACAATGGATTTCCCATAAGTCCTTGCTGCAAAAGACGCCATTTATTGTTTGTATTTTTAATTTGCCGCAAACTAGTGTAACACTCTGCTTGTATTGAAGCCTGAAGAGGCCCAAGTTTTCAATTTTGAATTTGCCAAAGTATTTCTAAAATAAAGCACTAATTAAAAAGGACTGTTGTAGAGCCCGCAAATGTAATAATTACCTGCAACTGTAAATTGAAACCCGCAAATGTAATATGGCACCATCTACAAATGTAGAGCTTTTATAAGATCTTGTTAAAACCTATTAAAGAAGACGTGTTCTTGTCTAATCCAGTATTGGGAATGAGCTTTTTGACCTGATCCGTCTGGCAGTCTCCTAAACTACTTTTATTATATCGTCACTGAGTGTTAAATGAATGATCAAATATGGTTATGTTCATTTTCTATATTAACAAAGCATGACTGCAACTGAGCTTCAAACATATTGACAGTCATCTTGGATAATCTGTTCAAAGACAGCCCTGCAAAGAGACGATGAACAGTATTAGCCAGAACCAATATTAAATAATCGTTACTGACATATCAAATACTGTTTTTAAGAACTGAAACGTTACATATATGATGAATAACGTGTACCAACTTCTACTAATGCATCGATCAAATCGAAGCTTATACATCCCCCCCGGGCAGCCGCGGGCATTTGACCAGCTTTCATGCCCACGGGGCGGGAATTTGAACGTAAGGGAGGGAGAGGGTCGGGCATTTGAAGTGATCGCCGCGGAGCAAAATGGCAGATAGTACTGTTGCTGAAGGTGGCGTTAATTGTTTGGAGGATTTTTCAGACAGAAGTGTTGAATAAATGGTGGGGCATTTGATCGGCAATCT
>JAOEHV020293340.1:0-11849 GCA_025447995.2 Isaurus tuberculatus | reverse complement strand
TCGTATGCAAATCAGGACGAATCTCTAAGTAAATTAAAAACTCGGTCATGGCTATGATTTTCCATTGTGTTTTCCTTGTGAATTATTAATGAATTTGATAAGTAAGTTTAAAATAATAAGAGAAATAAATCACATTTATTTATTAATTTTACTCTCTGCTACTTTAGACTATAGACCATTGTCAGGAACTGTTCATAGGAAACTGTGATCCAGCCATTGCGATTGTAGTCATACTGCTGGAAGGCACTTGTTAGGGTCTGTAATTGAAGTCAAGACTACAGTAAGCTCATTCTGACAGCATTTAAAAATTTTAAAAAAATATCCGCAATCAAACTCAAATTTCTGGACCAGCTTTCCAGTTTTCATCTCAGTTTTCCTCTTTTGTCAATGACACTGAGAATTACAATTATGATAACAGCTTGTTTGTCAGCACTGATACTTAAACAGCTGATAAATCGCTTTACAAGCTTAAAGGGTCTGTGGCTGCCTCATTTTTTCTATTGGATAAGAGTTAACCAATCCCTGGATAAAACACTTACGCATTTACAAGTTATCCCCCAGCAGAAACTGGTACTTATTTTGCCAGCTACATAAGAATGGAAAAGTAAATCAACTTTGGTTGGAAACAACAAGGTCAAACAATTAAATGTTCAATGTTAGCAGTGCAGAGACTTAAACTAGAAGACACTAAACTGCACTAATCATGCTCCTTCCCCTCCCACTCCCCCTCCCTTTCCTCCCCATCCTTCCACTATGATCCTAAATAGCATTCAATATAAATTATGTAGCTCATGTAGAGTGCCCGGCAGCAATTATTTGATGGGGGAGGAAGCAAAATTTCAAGAATCGAAGGGACTAGGGGGCACAGTCCATTCAATGTAAAAGTGAATTTTTTGTCTTCATGATAGTACATTTCTTTAAAATGAAACAGAAAGTTATACTTCAAAATGTTGCAGTTCTTAATTTCTCTGTTTTTCCTTTTAATTTTATTCAAATACCTCAATAATGATGAATTCACAAATACTTGAAGGCAAAACTTTTTTATTGGGGGGGGGGAGGGGGCTGCCATCCCCAATGGTCCCTGTACTGACAGCAGCAAGACTGAAAAACAATAAACAATACCTGTAGCACAACACAACACTGGATAAAGTCATCAAAAAGAATGGAGCCTCTGTCACTTCTGTCAAATTTCTTTAACAACATGTTGTAAATCGTATCTGATAGCCGATTACCTGGTTAAAATTGATATTAAATAAATAGAACTTATTTTTACAGTACTTAAAAAAAAATTATATAAACATAAAATTTTCAAGTAAAAAAATGGTTAAAATGTGTGAGGACATACAATAACTTCTTGTAAAGAAGTAACTGAGCAAAATTAGTAAATAAAATACACCATAGATGCAGGGGCATAGCCACAATTTTTCAAAGGGGGGGTCACATTGCATCAAAGTGAGGGTGCTCAACCTCCAAGCCATGTTTCAGCTTAATGTTACATGTTTCAGATGTAGTGTATACTGCTGCTCCCCATTGTGTATCAGTGGGCTTATATTAAACATGGCATGAAGGAATAACCAAATGCTGACTGACAAGAGCCACTGACAAAAATACTTAATACAAAACAAATTTTTTAAAAATAGGGCTTTTTAACTATGGCCAAGATATTGTCATGGCATTTTCGCCACCTGTTGGAGGTTGTTTGGTTAAAAAAGGCTTTAGTTACAAAAGGGGGGATCACAGGCACCCCAGGAACCCCCATTTTCTCCCTGAAAAACATAATTCCATTTTAATACTTACCAAAACTACTGAGAGCTATGGCAGTTCACATTGAAGTGTACATGAAATGTAAAACAATTAAATTAAATGTTTTCTAATAATGGGTATTAATTGTTAATTTCATAATTATACAGCAGTGACTATTAAAAAGATGACTTTTCGTTTTTTATATAATAATTTTTTCTAACAATAATACTTTTTGAGTAATAATAATAATAATAAGTTATCAGTATTGAGTAGCAGCTTTAGATAAAAACACTAAATGGTTGCATAAAATTAAAAGAGGGTGGATATTAATTATTTTAAAACTGCACGTAAAAAACCTGTTTTTAACTCATTCTTGTCAATTGTCCCAGAGTTGTCTGTGTCATAGTTTCTGAAAGTTTTTTGCCAGTCAGTAACATACTGCCAGAGTGCTGCAAACTCGTTGAAGTCAATAACTCCATTTTGGTTCTTGTCAAAAATCCCTAGAGTGTAATTATATTAGTGTATGTTAATTTATTTTATTATTAATTAAAAGTAATCTAAAAACTTGATTGGAAATAATCAGTAAAATAGAGACAAAGTGAGAAAAATTGATTAATACATATTTATTTAATTAGTTTCTATAAATACTTAAAGAATAAGAGCTTGGAGAAAATGAATTTATTGTGGAAAAGAGTATGACCTTGCCTGAGCCCATTATCACTAGCCTAACTCACCTATAGTAATCTGTTTCTTACATCTATATATATATGGAGCCAAGACAGTTTTGGTATTAACTTTAATCGCAATTTATTTCATTTTTTCATTTCATTTATTTCATCTCTTTTTATTGGTTATTAAATATTACAATTAATTAAATCTTAATCAAATAAAAGAACAAATGAAGCCAATGGAGAACAAAAAGAGATAGGGCACAATATAGAAAACTAATAATTTATAAGTCTTTTAAATGAATAAGACAATAATTATTATATTTTACATAAAGATGAAAAGATAGTGAGAAAGCCAAAACAAATGAGAGGTGAGATAGGCAAAACAAATTTTTTTATATGCAAAAAAAAATTAGGAAAATTTTTAAATAACAAAAACTAGTACAGTGTGAGAGAAAAAACCGCTGAAGATACTTTTTGAAGGTTTTTTTAGAACAAATGAATAGAGGAATATTATTCCAAAAATATATATCAATTGCAATCAAACATATTGGTTCTATATTAATTATTTTCCAGTCATGAATGAGGCATGAAACTGAGCCACTATTGCACTGCACTTATGAATTTCTCATTAAATATTTTTCTTATTTATAAATAACAGAGGGCTTACCAATCATAAGTCTTACTGTTTCTGAGTTAAATGGAGTCCAAGATCCTAAAATAAAGAGACACTGTGTTTATCAAACTGTAGGACCAGACTGTTCTTTATGCTAGAGTGGTTTACTTTAATTCTTGATTAACCAGAAATTCAAAGATCATTTTCTTCATCAATGGAGGTAAAAATATGTTGCTTTTGAAATACTTTTTAAATTTTCCAAGAAACCAAACAAGTTAGATATCACACTCCAGTCCAGTCAAACCAGATAAGTAAATTAAAACAGGAACATTTATTAAAAGTCTACCATGGTTTACCACTGTATAGTTAAATATAATCAGCTTTTCAGAATTTGTGCCCTGGTGACAACATAAAATTATTTACAATTTCACAAACTAGAAACTCCTTAAAATACATATATTCACCATTTGAGTAAACTACATAAAGACATTAGATTTGACCATAGGTAAATACCTCTAAATTATGCTAGTTAATACAGACCAACAATGTTAAAGATTTATTTTTAATCAAATTTAAGATACTGATGAAATTCTGTCTCACCATTCGAAAGTGCTCTTTGTAACTCATCAGCGGAAATTGTTCCACTTCTATCACTGTCAATCCTGAAAGATCATGAAGTTTATCATTTTTTTAATAAAACAACTTAAATTTACTTAACCTAACTTATTTCAAATAATACAAATGCAACCATATTTATTTGTTAAGGTCAAAAGTGCTCAATATTTAGTTTTAAGGAATCAATTAAATTCAAAAATTAATTGATCAAAAGTAAACATGGAAATATTAGTAGTTTCGATTTAGCTAACCGTATGAGAAAAGCTTTTATCTAGTTTAAAATAAATTTAAGTAAAATTCACTAAAGCAGGGAACCATTGCAAAAAATTACTGTACTTATTTCATCAATAAAAGAGTATTACTATGTAATTATATCACGATTGCTTAGTATAGCAGTCATTTAGTTGCAATGTGAAGTCTAACAAGTTAGCGTGAGATTCTACTAACTTTTGAAATATGCTCCACAAGAAATTGCGATCCACTGAAGGACAAAATGCCATCACATAACCTGCAGAAAGCCACACAGTCAAGAGAGCGTCTAAAATATCACCAACATATTAAACATATATTTTAGCTAAGCACGCAAGTTAAAACACTAACTTCAAGACTTGGTGTAAGACGTCGCGGGATATTCCTTAGTGGGAGGGGAAGACGGGGCCGGGGAAAAAGTTTTCTGGTATCTTTCAAACGAAAATTTTGGTTGAAATAATAAGATTTCCATTCAGTCCCTTCGTATTTAATATAGGTGCATTATCGCATCGCAAACATTCACTTTAAAAAGAAATATAATGCTGAGCACAACCTTAGCTTATAATTTTTTTATTTAAAAGGATACAACATTCTCATCATCAGCTAGTCGCAAAGAAAACTCCAAAATCGGCTCAAATTGATTAGGCTGCATGTATACCTAATTTAGGGGATAATAAGGAAATTTTGTTGCTTACTTTTTTTCCTGTACTGTATTTGAGATATATAAACAAAATGAAACCCGATCTCATTGATTCCATATGTTTTGGGCTCTGCGATTTAAAAATGAAACTCGTTCCCGGGTTGAACGTCAACTTCACGACCAAAACGAGGTGAGCTAGTGCCATTCTTCGTGTGCTTTTCATTTCAAGATGGCGTACGGTCAACCACAAGCGGTGGATCAGAATTTTCTGTGGAGCATTTTCCAAAAGTACGTTTGATTAACGCTATGCTTGTGATGAAGTTATCTATAAGTTTTGATATGAATATCTTTTTTACACAACTTTTAGGGTCGATCGGGACCGAAGCGGGCAGATTTCATCTAATGAACTTCAACAAGCTTTGTCAAATGGTGAGAGCATATTTTCATTTTAGCAACCTGAGGTTTGAACGTTGAAGGTAGCAAGAAAACATAACTTATATTTTTACACTGTTTAGGAACATGGACTCCGTTTAACCCTGAGACAACAAGACTTATGATAGGTGAGTGCTTCATTCGGAATTCGCGCGCGCATTTGCATGTATTGTACGTGATTGTGCAATCACGAAAGGGTCAAGTTGTATCTTTCTTCAACATCGATGTCTCTTACTATTCGTGAAAACAGTTTGACGTAATGTTAGGTTTAACTGCTTAGAAAACATTTCCAATGTTTTAAATCATTATGCATAACAGCTTCTTCTAAAGGATTCTGTTCCAGAGTTTTATAAAAATGTTTGGATTCACTATCAAATCATGTTTGTTTAGATGTTATATAATATTATGATTTTATTGGCTGTTTGCTTTTAGGTATTCTTAGAACTATTTTTTTATTTAAAATAAAAGTGAACATGAAAAAGTTAGGCGATCGTAAAAGTTGAAAGAGTTTGAACTCGTATCCTTGAACTCTAACCCTATCTGAATGTGCTGTCGAAGCGAAAAACTGGCTTTTAAATCAGGTTGTATGTTATCATTTAATAACCGAAACGGTAGCCAGAAAATAACACAAAGTGTGTTAAAAAACCAAGGCATACTTTAATTGCAATTATTAAAACGCCGTTTTGTTGTTGTAAACAGGTCAATCTTTATGACCACATAGTGTGTACATTTGAAAAGTTGCAGAGTAAAAAAATTTTTAAAGGTTTCTTGAGTAGGAAGTTTGGTGAAACAAATCTTGGTGCCCAAATCTTTTTAAAATATTGTTTAACATATATTTTTCTGGTCAGGAATGTTTGATCGAGACAATTCAGGAACCATCAATTTTCAGGAGTTTGGCTCTTTGTGGAATTATATCCAGCAATGGCAAAACACTTTTAGGAGCTATGATAGAGATAACTCGGGGAATATTGACAAGAATGAGCTAAAGCAAGGTTAGGATTGTTTTGTCAATAGTCAACGATTACCATAACTTTGCAATTAACTAACTCTAAAACATAAAAATGCCTATGGTTACATTTATACAAACATACTTAATAAATTAAATATATGTGTTTCCTAGCACATGTTAGAATTATTTGTTTATTGAAAATTATATACACATATATTAAACTTTTAAAATAATCATTGCAACTTAACTCACAATGAATGTTTTACATTTGAAGAATTATAAAGTTTTTTGAAAAAAATATTTATGTCTTTGAGTAAAGAAAAAGTAGCAAAAAAGAAGTAGGTGGAGGGCATTATCTGACTCAACTACTGCAGTTTGATAAAAGACTTCTCCATTATGGAGTGTTAATTGGTAGAGTAATGAGAAACGCATTAGCTTATGTGATTCGTAAATTGAAAGTAACCAGTTCTAACTAGGGTCAGACCATTGTCATGTTAGTGTGAGCTGAACATTGTGTTCATCTTGTTCTGGCTAACTCAGCTGTATAAACGATTAACAACTGCTAAAGGGGGCTAATCTGTAGTGGAATAGGATCCCAACTATGGGATGCACTGATTAACTAAAACTATCTAAAATTATAGGAGTAGCACAAGGCTTATGATTATTTTAGCCTCAGAACTAGCTGAGTTTAACAACAGCAGAGAAACTTTTAGATATTCAAACTAAAAATGAACAATTTTGATCCATAAAGTTACTAATTGTATTTTGTTTTGTTTTCAATCTTTCTTGGACTTTGACTGGATAGCTCTTACTGCTTTTGGTAAGTAAAAATTACCTGAATATGAAACATGTTGGTGTAAATATTATATAGTAGCTATTTCTAAATGATGTTAAGCATACAAATGCACTTGACACTTTTACTGTTAACAAATAAATTATGTTTTAAATTTGTAGTATTTAAAGATGTTGCATCTTTAAAGTAAATCTTAAATCATGTAAGGTAGCTTTTTTAAATAATATAATTGACTCACCCAGACAGCTGTCAATTAGCTGTTTTCCAGTTGTGAAGCTAAATTCAAAAGAATTCAGAGTTTTAAGAGGCACTTCAACATTTAAACTAAAAATCCTGGAAGTTATTTTTACATTCAATGTTTCCCGAACCCAGACAGGTGTGTAAAATGTAAAAAACAAAGCTTGTTTGACAGTCATTATCACTGATCAATTGTATTGTATCATTTCATATTACTGATAATAAAATTAATAAAAGTATAACTTTTATCTTCTTAGGGTACAGGCTATCAGATAGATTCTATGACATTTTGATCAAAAAGTTTGACAGAAGTGGAAGAGGAGTAGTTAATTTTGATGATTTCATTCAGTGTTGTGTGGTAATTCAGGTAAATGGAATTCTATGGTAAAGCCATTATTCATTTATTGCTGTTGGGGTTACTATTAAATCATTTAATAATTACAAGCTTTTTGAAAAGGTAGTTGTATATTTGTTTAAGGAATTTTGCATTTCTCTTAAGATTTTCCGCTTATGGTTTTTTTTAATAAGCTCCCATTAAATCTTCCATACAAGAATTGATTCGGGAAATGAACATTTTGTGAAGAGGTACACTGTACATGATTTGGCTACCATTTTGCAAGAAATCAGAAAGGAGAACAAATGATTTAAAAAAACAAAAATAAGTATTGCTTGTTAAGTATCCATAGTTGGTATTAATAATAATAATTATAATAATAAATAACAATAAATACTCTTCAGTTGCCATAGTTAAAATCCCCCTCGCCCCAATAAAGAATCCCAACTTGTAGGAGGCAAACCAGTTGGCTATTTACAAAGCGTGGTGAATTTGTTCCTGGGATCACTAAGGACAAATCCATTCAGTAGTCACAGTCAGTGATTTGAACCCGTGTCATCCACATTCAAATCCCCGATTCTAACCACTGAGCCACACTGCCTCCTGCTATTTGTTGGAAAAGTATATTTAAAACTTTTTTTGGTAAAAAAGAGTTGAACTTTAAAGATTTAGGTTTTTTAGATTATAAAAAGCAAGATGAATTATTGACTTTGCATATTTTTTATTTTTTAGATGTTAACCAATTCATTTCAGCAATATGACACCAACAGGAATGGCTGGATCACTATAGGATATGAACAGTTTCTCAGTCTTGTCTTTAGTCTCAAAACTTAAAGTCTGTTTAGTATACCTGCCATGGTTTTGAATCACTGTTGATACTGTCCTTGTTATAATTTATACCTCAGTTGTAAAATTTGTTTCTTGGTTAATTCTAGTAAGTAAAAATTTATTTGTTCTCTATTTCACTAAAAATGTTATTCATTTATAGTGTCATGCAATTGCAGTATTTAATATCTAAAAAATGTTTTTTTAAGGAATCTGAAAAGTGAGCTACAGCACTGACATTTATCTTTTAATGATTTATTATGTTAGTCTGCTGAAAACTCAAAAATTGTTTTTTCTTCAAATATCCAAATATACTCATGAACCTTTCATACAGGTTTGCAAGCATCAGTAAATTGAATTGTAAAAAGAGTTTCTAATTTGATGTTAATTAGTTTATTTTTTAAGTTTTATATGACTTGTAAAATAAAACACTGGTTATTAAGTAGATTCTGAGGATATTTGTTTCATGAGCATAAAATTAATGTAGTAATTAGTATGTCTGAAAACAAGGGATAGGAAAGATGAAGGAAAGATATTATTTATTTTTTATATCAACTTTTTAATTCTCTTGATGTTCTTTGTAACAACAATAACAAATCCTTTATTTGACCGTCAGTTGGCACATACATGATGTTGCATTTATAAATAAAGATTACAGAAAAGCTGCATTAATTGTATGAGAATCAGATATCATTTACTTACATAAATTTATTTATTAAGTAAATACTGAAAATAGATTTAAGAGTACAGGGTGTCCAAAAAAATCATTAGGCCTTGTCTAAGTTAGACATCCTTTGTCTTCCAATTAAATTTATTTGGAGAATTTATTTAAAACTTTCAATCTTCAGTCTCCCATACTGTACACAAGACAATTAAGTTTACTTATACTATACATACAAAACATAACTTACAACAAGTACAATAAAGATTCTTGTTTTCCAAGGCTCTTTTCTCATCATGAGAAGAAAGAGCCATGGAAATAAAAAAGATTTACAGCCTCATTTTTTTTCAAATTTTGCAGTCATAAGGTTAACTAAATTTATGCAAGCCTTTACAGTAAAAGAAAAAGAGGTCTTTAAGTAACAACATATATCCTCACAAAAAGAAAAAAAATTATAATACAAAAAGTCATACATGTCCATTAGCCATTAACTTTCCTTGAAAGTGTTGTTGGCTCTTTATTTTTTTTAATTAGGGATATGCAATACCATTGGTTCATAATTTTTACAAATAAAATGTAACTAACATTTATTTTCAAACTTTGGGAGTAATGCAAGTACTAAGTTATGACTAAAATGTGGAATAAAATATCATGACACTTTCAATTTATCCTTTAGTCCAACAATGTGTAATTCATGGCTGAAACTAGAGATCTTCTCACATCACTGCATCCAGCTATACCAATAACTCGAAGTATTGCAATTAGGCAGTTACAACTCGAAACCACCACCACTGTATTCCAACCTCTGAAACAGAAAAAAAGAGTTGACAGGCAAACATTCACAGTCAAGAAAATATAGGAATGCTGAATTTTGAGTGGTAGTAGAATAAAATAAAATAAAAGTTCAATTTAAAACGTAAGCTAAAATCTTTCTTGATGGTAATACCCCATTAAGCCAAAGTTTATTTGAAGTTTCTGTAAAGTTAAAATGATGAAGTCTTTGACACTCCACCCTTGATGAAACATTAAAATTATTATTCTTAAGCTAGCTCCCTTTAGAAATTTGTACTCTTTCTTCAATGGCCGTGTAAGAATGGAAAGTTCAGTAAACCTTTGGTCACCCAAACAGTTAAATCTCAGCAGAGTTGGTGTTTTGAGCCTCTAATTTTTGGCAGGAAGGAAAAGAGAGTAACAGCTCCACAAAACACATGTGCCTTAAAACAAATAATTGACAGTAAACAACAAGATCCTATGGATCATGATTTATTTATTTTTAAGATAAGAACTGACAGTAAAATTTAATCTGCAACAAAAAAACAAAAACGTGAATAGTATTAAAATTAGTTATTATGGGAAAGTTGTTCTGAAACTAACAAAGAACTGTGCAACAACAACAACATTGAAGAATAATGGTTTTAACATACAATTAACAGTAGCAGGATTTACATCTGGTATATATCACTGCCTAGGATTTAGATTTAGAATGTGGCATCTTCTATACACCTATGTAGAACAAAGGGCTTATTTTTATATAGCTCCACAACCCATTCTTCTTCTTATAGACTGTTCTACTGTCCTCTATGTTGCTGTGATTCTTCTTTTTTTTCTTTTACTCCTTATCCCAGGTAATTGCCAGATTACAAGTATTCTGACTCATGATCTCGCTTGAGAAATGGCCAATCATCTTTTATCTAAGAGATCCAACTTCAGATGTTTTATCTTCAGATGAGATATAGTCATACCTGTTTGTACTCCATGAATGCAAGCCAATCAGATGTTGCAGTTGGCAGTAATCCCATTGAGTGGCACTTGTACAATGCCAATCCAACTAGTAACAAATTACCAAGGAGATAGACAAACTGTTGTAAAACAGCATGTTCCCCTTCAATGACTGTAAAGGCTGAAAAAAATACACATTTAACCAATTAGTTTTGTAAGTGAGATCGAATGTTTAAGAAGTGATATTTTTTGCCACTCTTTAAGGAACCTTTAGGTGATAAACAAAACATCCAATCATGGTATTTCTTGATATTTTAATTTAAAATTGAAAAGGTAGTGTATGTGTGTTTTTTTAAAGAACATAAAAGGCAGCAGTGATTGTCTTAGAACAAAGATCAATTCTGAGAGTGTTTCCCATTTTTTCTTATTTTTTTTTCAAAAGTCTAAATTACATTTTCATTTTTTTTTGCAAATTACATGAAGTAATATTGTATGTCTGGCTATCTAACCATCATCTTAATTTTTCTTTCAAGTATCCGTTGACACATTATAAAAATCAAGTTAGATGTTGTGCACATGGTTATTCTCCTCAATTTTGTTCTAATGAAGGCATCTTCATCTACAAGGCTGCAAATCATGGTTTATAACATCTGCCCCTCTTTATGTGAGCATCTATTTTGAGACAGATGATTTGTTTGTGTATTAAATATTAATTAATATTTGTTTTTTAACTTACTTGACTTGATAGCCAGTAGAGCTTTGACTGGTCTCAGAAACATCATACCAACCATCATGATTGGGAAAATGGAGATGGAATTTCCTGCCATATACATTATAAACAGATTCATTGGGATTTGTTTAAAAGGACCCAATGCAATATCCCAGGATTTCTGTAAATGAGACAATTATGTTGAACTATAAAAAAGGTTAAAACATTGATAGACAACTCATTAAAATTTCTGTACATAATTATATACACAAATACCTGAAAAAATAATTTGAGAAAGTTTTCTTTTGGAAATGTACCTTATACAGATGTATAAGACATGGTCGTACTTGAATTATACCACAAATACAATAAATGCAATATGATTTTTAAACATTTTTACTAAAACCTGCTTGACTATTACATGCCATCAAAACTAGAAGTTTTTATTACCAAATAATGGTTTCTTAAAAGTTCTATTTTCATTAAAGTCAAATAAAACTTAAAAATGCTGATCAATACCTTTGTCAAAAGATGAGTATTGCTAATTTCCCTGGAGTCCTGCAAAAATGAAAGTATTTTCTTAATATTTAACAAATAGATTCCATGTTAGCGTGCGTCTGTTCAGTAATAGATCACAGAATGACGTCAAACTGTGGTAA
>JAOEHV020293339.1:0-25493 GCA_025447995.2 Isaurus tuberculatus | reverse complement strand
CGCGGCCTTGTCTTTTGAAATCGAGGCTCGAGCGCAAGACACCAAAATTTGCACAGCATATAATCGTACCGCGCATGTCCGGGATCGCAAGGACAAAGAGAATAGTTTCGCTGCTCCTGCGTCGCAGCAATTAAATTTATTCCAAAAGCTTTTTTAGACGCTACTTGCTATCTACTTATTTTCCTATCCCTATTCTTATTTTTTCTTTATCTTCTTCACTTACCTATTCTGTATTGTACTGGTAAGTTGGTTGTGCTGGACGTTTTGGCAGCAGTAGTGCCGTCCTTATCCAGGTGTCGTTGTTAGACTGGCGTCTTATGTTTCGTGTTAGTCTCTGTGCTTGTGGGATGTGAATTTTTTTTTATATTTACATTACAACCTGGTGTTACCGGTTGTTTAGGCCCCTAACGATCGCTATTCTTATTTGATTTGTTTTGTTTAGTTTTTAATTCACCCTTTGTTTACGGCAGTTGCTATTATTACAACATTACTAGTAATGCCAGACTTTCACCCTTAAACCCCCTGCGGGAGTTAAACGCTATGTTTCTTTATCCTCTGGCCCTCATTGTCATACTTTATTTTCGCACTCACCTACTTTCCTCTTGGCATTCTCCTTTTTTTAACTCTCGTTGTTTTATTCAAAATTTCTACACACCATTCCCTATTTTTACTCCTTTTCAACTGTTCACCTGCTATTTTACTCCAATGAAGGACTAACGTCAACAACGTAAGAAATCTTTTTTTTTTCACTAACATGTCAAACTTACAATTTTTTTTTACTTTTTTATCTTGAATGACAATATCAAATTTAGCTTCAAGCAAAAATCTGGTTCAATAAAGGTGTAAGACAAAATAATTTTCTACAAGTTTTCCAACCAGCCCTAGCTTAATTTTTATGACTTTCTTGGTATAGATAAAGCTTGATAAAGTGGGTTCTTTCATATTTTACTTTAATTTCTCCATGAGTGTACATCTTCCTACCTGTATTTCTTCTTCCTGCTCTTCAACTTCATCTGAGTCTTCTTCGTCTTTGTTTTCCTTCACTTTAGGCCAGAACCATAACTCGACACATGGTAGTTCCTTATATAATGAAACACACAAACCCATTAAACAAACAGCTTAAAACAGTTTTTAATATTTTTCATTATTTCGACTTTTTGTGCTATAAGGTGTAAAAAGTAGGAAGCTGTAAACACCAGGGCTTGATGTTAACAGTTGGACCAATAGACTTTGTCCACCAATCAAAGGCATCCTGTGGTGAGCTCGTGGAGTGAGGAAGTGTTGAGTCAGGGATCTGATATTGCAAATTATTTGGTTTTAAATTCCGTGAAATACATTTTATACTGAATGTTACAATATTAATTTCATTCTTATGTCCAATGGAAGCATTGAAACCATTCTACTATGCCAAAGACCAAAATATCACGTGACAGATTAAACGTATTTTATTGGTAGCCCAATAAGATCATAAATTGAAGTAGCAAGTACCTTTGCCCTGTCTAACTGTTCACAAGCTTTTTGACTTTTGTATAAGTCACTTGATATTTGTCTTTCGATAAATTTACTACTCATTTGTTTTCTGAAGTCCTCTCTTTGCCTCTGTTCGATCTTGATTCTCTTTTTTGCTGCTTCAACTCTCAAGGAATCTCTGATTTCTCTTTGCCGTTTCAGGTTCTGGGCATGGCCAAGCCCACCTCGATCTATATTATGTCATAAGAAGCAAGATAGCTCAACAGAGTATTCAGCAGACATGAAATCAAACACAACCCCTAGGAGGCGTACTCCAAGTATACGTGAAGGGGGGGGGGTTCCAACATATTTTTTTGGGTTGAAAAGTTACACGCTCAGTATTTTTTTGGGTCAAGAGATCAGTCATGTATTCTTTTAGGTCTTAAAAAAAATATGCCTATTTTTTTGGGTCACATCTCCAAGCAAACTTTTTGTTGCGATGACAGTGGATCATCAATTTAATATCAAGATAATTTAATTTATCTATCAGTATGGTTAAAGTAATTTTTTCTCATTTTAGTAAATATATAATTGTAAATCCTAATGAATTTTACCGTGTATAAATAAAGAATCTGTATCTGTCACATATTAATGAAAATTCCATTTAAAATCTGTTTGACAACTGAGATTTTAAGTACAGGGTTCCAACCCTTCAGTACTAATTGAATTCAAGGATTTTTCCAGTTAAAATTAAGGACGTGTGACTGAACTAATTGCTACTAAGATTCCCATTTGCCTGTTAAACAGCAAATTAAAATAGAAATCTTACTTTGAGTTTTTATTCTCACTGTTTTACAAACAGTTACGCTAACATACCATAGTATTTCCACCACAGAAATGTTAGCTATTAAATTGAGTAAAGAAAAACAAATCTTTGAATTTCAGTCAGCTGAGGTTTTAAGATTTTTGTGCTGCAAAAAGAAAATTCCAGGCATTTCCAGGACTTTTACTTAAATTCCAGGAATTTCCAGGCCTTGAAAATTTTTTTTTTTCAATTTCAAGAACTTTTCAGGAGATGAGAAATAAAAGTTTAAATATCTACTGGCCCGTGAAAACGCTGAAAGCAACTAAAATTCACCGATTACAGTTAAAATATTGTCACACAAACCAAAAACTTACCAGCCTTCAACTCCACAGGAATAGGTTCAACTCGACCTGATTCTGTAAAATACAACAACACAAATGCATAATTAACAATCAATATCAAAATTAATAATTAGCATGACTTTATTGGTTGACATCATTAGTGTAGCAGACAAGAGGTTTTCATCATCAAGAAAAATAATTTATTATCTGCAATTGCCAAAATAATTATACTGTTTAAGGAATCACAGGATAGTTTTTTTTTTTACTTTGTTACAATTTTTTTTTAATTTCTTCATTTTCGGATATTTTGTATTTTGGAATTATTGGGGAAACATCTTTCATGTGAAAACTCAAAGTTGAGATCTTTTTTTAGTTTTCATGGAGGTAAATGAACAAAGTTAAGCTAGTTGTAAAAGTATTGACAGGACCTAACAAATCCAGTGAGTGATGTCACCTTTAATTTTAAGCCCCTCAGTAAATATACTTATGTGTGAGAAAATTCCAGTTGCAAGCATCCTCCCCCCTCCCCGGGCAAGCTCCAGGCATCTGAAAAATTTGGTCAAATGCCTGGCCCAGTGAGCAATATTCATTGGCAAATGCCCTGTCAACCATTCCTACTATGATGGTCAAATTCCTGGTCCCCCAGTCCATCAGTTCATAACTTAATATTTTATATACTCATGAATCAAAAACGAAAAGTCATGAGACACTCTGACCGGACAAAGACAAATCAAATGGTTTTATTGTTTTATAAGTCTTTTATGGTCGATAAATGCTCTTCTTCTTCCAGAATGACGGTGTTTGAAACCCTTCACTTCTGAGCGTCATCTTAACTGACGACAGGAAGTTTTTTTGTTGTTTGCAAATGCCTGAGGGGCTGGGACACTTATTAACTGCCAAATGCCCGGCCCTGCAGGACTCATCTTGTATCAAATGCCTGGAGTTTTCCCCAGAAGGAGGGGGGACGCTTGCGGTTGGAATTAACTTACACATTTTTGTTAATATACTACTTATTTAGTAATTATGCAGCCCTAAATTAGCCATTTCTGCATACTCAATATTTCATCGCTTTCCTCTGCAATTGTGGAAGCAAAAGAGTTCTAGAAAGGCCTTGAGATACAGATGTCTTTTTCTTTCTTTTCTGTCGGACTTAGCTTTAGGGAGGGTACCCTATACCACTTGTGATTCACGAATCACGAGAAATTATTTGGTTATTTCACGTTTCATTAAATATTTCAAATGCCGTTCACGTTCACCCAAAAATATAATTTAAAATAAATAGAACTAGTATCACGCAAATGTTATTTTTTCACGCATCACGAATAAATAAAAAGCCCAATCACGTGTTACGAAAAAGGTATAGGGTACCCTCTTTAGGATTGTTTCAAACAATGGGCGAACGGAAAACTTCTCAATGAAGCAAAAAACTAATTTATGCAACATTAAAACCACCTGGAAAAACCTATGGCCATTAAATTCAGCCCCAGGTTATATGCTGACCGATAAAAAAAATTGGCTAAGTAGTGATCGAGGTGTAAACTGCAAGCACATCTGAGTAAGAGATAAGTCTTAAGAGCTGTGCAGAACAAAAAATAAAACCACTTTGATAAAAAAAAAATATGTAGAGCCACCTTCTACTTTTCTCACCTTGTTTTCCGAGCCCTGTTCCTTGTTTGTAGCCCATCTTTTGTAACAAAGCAAACCCTTTATTGTTGCTATCCAGAGCACTAGCCATTCCTTTCTCTCGGGTTTCAGCCTCGCGAACATGCATTGGTTTTGTTTTATTCCTCTCACAAGTAAGTTTGTGCTTTACTTCTTTCTTATGCTGCTTGGCGACACGATTCAATACTGGTAAACCCGGTCGCGATTCATCTAAACCAAGAAGAAATCTATCTGACATATAATCTTCTTCATCTTCGTCCGCCATATTGACAATACAGAGCTCTGGAAACTGAGTTCGAGCCAGTTCGTGATTACGAGACTAGAAAAACCACAGGCAGCCCAGGCGAGTGCTAGCACAGGCAGCCCAAACTCATACTACGGGTGGAAAAAGGCCGTCTCAAAAAATAAAAAATATTTAATTGTATGAAAATTATTTGTTTCTTTTCTTTCTATCGTAAAAAATATTGATGTTACAAAATAAAATAGGAAAAAAAACATACCTTGATGCTTGAGAAGTTGCTTAATATTGTTTTTTGGGTTCAGAAAGGAGGATTTGATGTGATAGTACGAATAATGAATAGTATATATATAATTTATGTAAATAGGATTTATAAATATATACTTTGAATACAGCTCATTATTCGCACTACATAAAATCCTCCCTTCTGAACCCAAAAAACAAGATCAAGCAACTTCTGAAGCATCAAGGTTTATTTGCATTTTATTTTGTAACATGAATATCTTTTATTTTTGAGACTGCCTTTTTCCATGTGCAGTAGAGTCTGGGCTGCCTGTGGTTTGAGCGTTAGTCCTTCATAGTTAGTAGAGAGGATGATTAGACATTTCAACCTAGATTTGATTAAATCACATATTTTACCCATTCGCAAAAGGCAGTTCAATAATTCTTTTAAAAAAACCTACTCAACGTGTACGATAAGACATTGAACAAAAATTTTGAGTGTTTTCGTTATCGGACATAAAATTATTAAAATACTTGACTTGTCAAATACAGGGGAGGCAAACATAGCTTGTGGTCTGTGAGAACATTGGATTTTTACCTTAAGAGAAGGGTCGAGGTGATAAGAGCGACTGTCTTCCCTGACAGGAGAAATAGATCAACATCAATGGCCAAATAACCTGTAGAAAAACGTCTTCAGACTGTCATAAGTAATACTTCACTCAAAGTCAAAGCTTTATTTGTTTTTTTAAAAAAAAAAATTCCGAACACTCTTATTTCTGTCGCTTTTCCGGTTTGTTTGCAAAACGTTAGAATTAAAAGTTTTATACCTAATCAAAATTTTCTTAAAATCAAAATATTTTTGTAGTTTTTATGAATCTACCATTTGGTTTTACAAACATTTACCTTTACATAAGATATCTAAACTGTTTGTACCTTCCGCTGAAAACGTCACTTCCGGAGAGAAATTATCTTCTCCAACACTTTGGGTCACCCGGCGAGAAATTATTTGTTTTAAGAATCAGTTAGCTGATTATGAGTTTTGAAAATTTAACAGAATCCCAGAAAATTAAGACAGTGAGGCCGCATCGAATCGGTGCTAAACTAAGTAAAATGCTTAACTAAGAAAAGTCGTTGTTCTATTGCTTATAATGGCTTATATTTGGCAACCCTGACGCCGGATGAGTAGATAAGAGAAACGAAAATCACACGAAGAGGAAGACAGGACATGCTCGAAGCCAAAGTCGATAGAAGCTTGTAAGATAAAAGAAAGCGGATAGGAACGCGGGACACACAGGTAAATTTTTTTTAAAAACATATAACGCAAGGAAATTGAAATTATGTGTGCTGAAGTGAAGTGGGAGAAATTTCAATTACTTTAATTTGTGCAAAATTAACATACTCCCGTGAAACGAAAACTATATTTGTATATTTGCTTCATGTGAAGATCAGGTTTGTTAGTAAAGACTAAAAGAAGGTAATTTTTAAAAGGGGTTTACTGCTTAATTTAGACGGGACCTTTTTTGTGCCAGTAATCTTCCGCTCTCAGCATGGTCTAACTTTCAAATCTCCTCAGTCCTCGGGCGGCAGTCCTCGCCTGCATATCAGCAGAATATAGTCGTTGATGAAGGGCGGATAATTGAAAGAAAAACAAAAACGTTTCCTTCTGTTTGCGTGACCTTCAATTTTTGACCAAAAAACTGAAAAAATCAAGCTCTTTATAATTTTAATACCTTAGCGAAGAACGTTGCATTTGCATATTATTGTTAACAGATCTGAAGAGAATGATTCATGAATATTGCAACGCTAATGTAACTTGAGTCTCAGGTGAGGTCAGTTGCAGGACTCTGTGTCTTAAAGTTACATAACAAGCCACATTTTTATGTTTTACCAATTACACAAATAAGTTTTTTTTCTTTTTTTTGTCTTTGGAAAAATTATAAGATTTAGCTCAGTTCGGAATAAAACATACTTGACGTTTTGATCTCCCGGCAGTTATGGAATAGAAATAAAATTGTTGAAGCAAACAATAAAGGTTGTAAAGCCGTCAAGATGATGTGTCGGGGAATGCTCAGCGCTCCGGTGCATGTGGCACGGAACAGGAGAACTAAAAACCGCAGGAGACGGGATGTTGCAACTCCCCATGGAACAAGAGGTAAGTCTTAACTGACTTTTGCTTAACTTCTGCTTAACATTACACAAAGCCACTCAAAGAACATAAATTATGTTAATAAGAGTGACTGTTTTTAAAACAAAATTCAAAATTCTTGATCGTTGCCAACCATTATTTTATGATAGAAATTACAGCGGAAGCCAAAGCCAAAACTACCAGAGTGATAGCTTATAAACGAAATTAATGAGAGCCAAACTTTAGCTTTGTACTTTCTTTAGAACTAGAAAACCCATTGTTATTGTTTTGTGCATTCACCTATAACGGTAGCTTTCAATATCTGATGTGTTTTATGATTTTCAGTGTTTATTTTCTTCGTAACTTTTTCATTTATGTTCCTAAAACTAAACGGTTAAGATTTTCTTCGTATAAAATATGCCACTAACCCCGCAGAATTGTATTAACGACAGTGTCGGGGTATTCTAAAGTTGCTCCTAATTTTTTAATAGGAAACATTGGTAAAAACAACCAACCATCATTTGCATAATTTCAAAAAATTCCACAAGAAAAGAACGATTGTACATTCTATATTTGCATTGTTCATTTTATGACACGTTTTTTTTTCTTCAGAGTCCTAATAAATTGTAGCCAATCAGAGGCGAGGTTTATTTAATTTTCACGTGAACACGCGTTGGATCTAGATATAAAAGCGTTCTGTGGCGTCAAACTGTGCGATAAAAAGTAAATGGTCTCCTTTTCCGCTAAAGCCTCATGACAGGAAGCTCGGTCTAAATATAAATGTGTCCTGGTAATTTCTGATAAATGATTTAAAAGATGTCTAACTGTACTAAATTGGTCATTACAACCTAGGGGAAATTTTCATACTTCCCCCCTTGAATGCAATCGAAATTTCAGCGAATATTTAACGCTGAAAACAACCTTGACCTAACCCTAAAGCCAGTGGTAACCATGGGTTAAAGCATTAAAAATGGAAATTTGGCCGTTAAAGAATTACAATCAACGCAAGTTGAAGAAACTGTATGTGTATAGGTCTTCCCTCTTTACCTGCTACCCTTTAGCATGACTACAGCCTGACAACATATTATCAGCCTTAATATTCTTATAGATGATATACTTGAGGGCAATTGCTAACTGACAAGTGGACTAAGGAGCCTGGACTAATACTCTCATTTAAAACATCAATGGAAGTAAGAAGACAAATCCATAAAACAAAAGAAACGACTTGTTATTACAAACAGCAATGTGCGTATAAGTCACATGAATTTAGACATTTTTCCCATGACTTATCGAATACGATTCCTCTGAGATATTTACAGTAAGTATTTTATTTCTGTAGGAGGCAGCCAGCTGAGCCTGGGTATATTCTTAGAATATTCTTAATTTTTGATCCATTTTCAGCCTCGATATTAATTCTTAAAATATAGTCTCATAAAAAAAACGCGTACCTAGCAAAACAAAGTTGTTCGTGTTAGATTTTGTCGCTATTTTTTTTCTCGTAAATTCATCGATGCTAAATAGACAATGGTCAGAGCTGTACTTTTTTCTTTGCTTTAACAAAAAAGTTGTTTTTGTCTTGAAAGAATGCAAAGGTATTTATTCTTATGCATGATCATATATTTTTCTAAAACAGTAAAAAAAATTTCCGTAGTCCCCATTCAATTTTTAAAAATTTTCTGATGAGAAACCGAGGGGTGTATTTTATTTGCCCTTGGCAATAGAGGTTTCGGTCCAAAATAGCTTTTAAACTGCATTCTTGAGTTGAATTTCTAATTGTGTTATTTCTGTCTCGTTAATTTTTTGGGCGGCTTTGATTTCGCAAAAATTAGGAAGTGAATATTTCATTTAATTATTTTTCGGACGTTAAAAACCAAAAATTGTAAAACTGTTTAGAACATTTAATTACGTTCGATATATACCCACGATGCACTCTGGCAATTTCTTAATTTTTGGCTGAATTAACTTGAATTATTACGTATAATTGAGTTACAGTTGATTGGATAATTAGCCGTTGAGAATACCAAAATCTGACTGACTTTCAGTTTTGGAAATGTTAAAAATAGAAGAAAAATCAGTGAAACTACGTTTATGCATTGCAAAACTTCCCTTAGGAGGAGAAATGAATGTCATGTGCTTTGATATCTACATTCGTTTAAGCAAGATCACGGTAAATCTGTAGAATTTAAGTTCCATTTTTTTAATTCGTCAAAGTTATGCAAGTTGGAGTTACAGATGGAAAGATACAATTAATGCTAAGAAAGGTTAGTGAGTTTTTGTCGCGTCACTTTTTGACGTCAATTTTTTTTAACATGCGTTTACAGTTGCTCTTCACCGTACAACTAAATTTTATTTTTATAAATGATTACGCTTAGATCTTTTGTAAAGACTAGAGTCAATTTTGACATATTTTAATTGCATGATGATCAACCTTGGTTCGTGGCTTTTTTAGCTGAATTTAGAGATAATTTTTATTTTGAATTTCTAAACACGTGCGCGCGCATACAAAATTAGTATATGTAATAGGACTACATGCTGTCCAATTTGGAAATAATTGGATGAAAAAAATTCAGAGGACAGCTAAAATTGGACGATGCCATAGGCTGAGTCCAATTTGGCTGTCAGAGAAATTTTTTGAATTATAAATATATTAACAATCAAAATTATTATGGATAACATTTCTTTTTAAAACAATAACTAAAAACAAATAAACATTTCTACACGATTTAAAACTGCTACTAGGTTTTCATACATTATTTCATTCTATTTTCTTCCTTTCTTTCCAATATCTTTTTCTTTTTTCCTTTTCCTATCTTTTTTTTACCATTTTAGACTTTTTGAGCGGAACTTTTTGGACAGGTTGGGAGGTGCACGTGCACCCAGTGACACCCCCCCTCTCCCCTCCTATCCCCCGCCCCTGCCTATACGCTTGAACGCAGCGCTCTCGCTATGTTAAAAAAACAAAAGGACGCTTTGGTTAGCATGTGAATAAACTAATTTGCATATCAGTACAACATGTTCAGGTCACAATTTCTTTAATATACTATTTACATCTAACTCTTAGTAGGGTTTGACACAGGACAACCATTATGATGAAGCATTTATCAACTTGCAAGAAGATTGAATGGTTTTTACGTTTTAATCGCTCCAAGAACGTACAAATATTATCCTCGCCTGCCAAAACAAAAGGGCGCTGGAAAAAACAGGAGGGCACTAGGAAAAGCAGAAGGGCGCTGAGAAAAACAAAAGGGCGCAGCGCCCTTCTGTTTTGGCCTGGCGAGAACGCGATGAACTAGTTAATTTTTTTTTTTTGGCAAAAAAATCTATCTATTTTGCATAAAATGTCCATTAACGAGATGAAATGAAGAGTAACAAAGAAAGAACAAAACAAAAAGGACGGGTCACGTAAGAAATCTGTCTTTCAAAATCTTGCGTGACCACCTGTAACACAACCAGCATAACAGCATTTATATATCATTGATGAGTCCGCATTTTTGAAAACAAATAAAGGAAGAAAATTCAAATGAAAATTATTTTCCTTTTTAAAAGAAATAGCTGTTGAAATTCCCTCCAACAATCGAAATTCGAATGTAGAGAACTACTTTGATATCTACAATAGAACTACCCTGATACCTACAAATAATCTACCTGGATACTTAAATTGAACTACCTGGATACTTACAATCAATTTAAATAATTTTTTAAAGTTATTGCATTATACTATTCACGCACATAACACGTGTCACACCTGTCAAAATTCTTGAAAACTATCCAATCAGAATACTTCTTGCTGAAAAACGCTACAAATTGCGTTATTTCCGTTTTCAATAATTTCCATATTTAAGGATTTTTAAAACAAGGTTTTGCATTCGCAAATTTAAATTTATCCTAAAAAGATCTTAGCTCTACGGCCATGGAACTTTTGTGCCATTTATTCTTAGATAAAAGTGGTTTGGTATGAAGGTATTTGTTGGACCCTTGTACCCAGTATCTACTTATACCCTGCAAAGGACTTCCCGTCTTCCGGCTAAGTTTTGTTTTGAAAACGGACATATCAACGACGCATCAAAACTCCTTACGTAAGGTATTTATTTTTTTTTCTCCAAAGACCAAAGAGTGGAAAGTTTGTAAACTGTTTTATACTGTTATTAAGGCAATTTTTTTAAAACATTGTATTTTTGGTGAAGAAAATATCGTGAAATATTTCGAAATCTTTGCTATTTAAAGAATTAGAGCTACAGGTTAATTTCAGCGAATTTTTTTAAAAACATGGAATCAGTATATTTTTTTTGTAAAAGGCGGAAATTCAGAAGACCTGTTGCTTAGTGGCCCATAAAGCTGTGAAAAGAGAGGAAACACAACTGGCAAAATCGTTTAAAAACATTGCGGTCATTTTTGGACCTTGATCTGTTTTCAACCTGCACACAAGGAATTTACATGTGTTAATTTTGATGGCTTTTCCCGGTGGTTCATGGCTCTTAAGGCTACAGTTTTATCTATTCGCTTTTATTTTACTGGCTGATTACAGGTTGTTTCCTATGCATGGCTGCTTCAATGAGGCTGAACGCGGATATTCAATAACGTTTGAAACACATTCATACTGGCTATATACATAGCAATTATTTCTTGTTGGTCTACTTAGTTTCTTGCTTAAAGGTCGGTATCTGGTGTGTTAGAAAACAGTAGTTATAAACGTCTGTGAAGCTCAGTCTTTACAGTTTTCTTTTGCTTCTCACAAGAAATTTATTCATGCCCTGAATATCGTATTAAAATGTTTATGGTTTTCATTTTCACATTAAATAAAATAAGTTCTATACTAGTGAACTAACTGCCTTCGCTCGTACCACGATAATTTAAGGTTACAGAATATGATGAAAGCTTTAATTTTCTGTTTTTTGCCGTATTTTTGATTTTTGAATTCTACCATAAAAGTGCTATCTTTTGGTAAAAACCGCATCTAGATTACTTTAAAACTAACGGAGATATGAAACAAAACGTTCTTTTTTTTCCCTTTCATCCTTTGCGGGAAATGTATTTATTTTCATTTTTATAAATAAAACAACGCATTGTATGAAGTACTTCTAATGGATATTTTATTCCAAGGTGCTAATCAACTAAAATAAAAAAAATTATTATTATTATTTTTTTGTTACTTAAAGAAACAAGAAGTATCAAAAAATACTTGTATGCGATGAGGAAAACTACATTATTTTCGCACGTCCCCGTGTTTTCTAAATCTGAGCTAAGATATTTTCTCTAACATTTTTTGTTTATATATTTTGACTCGCCGCTGCAGTGTAGAACTGTTCCGGTTTAGGTTTGGGATTATTAGTTGAAATTGATGTTTTCAAACTGTCACTGGAAGAACACTGGGTCTTTCGGTGGCAAAAACATCAGGTTTTAAATAAGATGATATTTTTCAAAAGATTATGAAAAAAACACTTTTATAGTATAACTGTTATTAATTTGCTAAGCAAAGAAGTTATTGTGTTTTGACTTAAATACCTGCTGAAAAAAACAACAACAACAAAAACAGAATAAATTATTGTAAGAAGTGCTGAATTTTGGCAGCCCCACCTTAGGATATTGTTTGTTTAGATAATAATGTGGAGCTTATACTCAATTGATTTTAGTTAATGACGGAGTTGGGTGGACAATGAAGCTCGGTGCTGGTCTAGATGGTGTGGAGGAGGGCGTTGGGGAAGTTTTATTACCCTCAGAAGCGGTCGATAATGGAGCAGAAAATGTATATAGGAAAAGTAGAGAAGAAGATCAAGATGCCGATTCTGAGCCACCCAGAGTTGAAGTTAGGTTTGAAGACCCATGGAGGAGAATGGACGCCAGTGAAATACTTAAGTCCAACAGACGTAATCGGAATATATTCTGTCACGCTGAAAGTTGTAAGTAGATTATATCCACCATATATGTTGTCCCATTTTTAAAGATGTTTTAGATTTCCTTCGCCTAACTGTCATCTGGTTATTTTTTTTTCCAAAGATATGCGTGGACGCTCCAGGTGTATCAACATTAATATTGAATAGTTTAGGTAGATCTTGAATATTTTTGATATTTTTTTTGGAAAAAAATTGTAATTAAATTTAGCATTTAGGTCAGTTTTTATTACTTTTTTATTACGCGCGATGTCTCGACGGTCCATATGGATTCATGTAGAAACTCAAATGCAAAGGAACTTCGTTAGCTTCGAATTTTTGAAACAAGAATCAGAAATGCCTTCGTTTATGGCAGCACGAAATATTATTTTTTGAATTCATTACGTTTAAGAAACAAATGATAAAGAATTAACTTTGATGCTTGGTGAAAACAGTTCAAAAAAGCCGGGTTCTGCTACAAGTCTTACGCTTTGATCTGAGACAGTGCTTAGACATTTAGTCCTCATCTAGTGGACAAATAAAGGATTACGTACGAAGATTTATCGCTGCAAGATGCCAAATTATGCTGCAAAAAGCCTGCAGTCTGGTCGCAGTCGTAACAACTCTGAAAAAATGAGAAAACCAGGCTGGAAGCTTTCTCAAAAGGTCACCGCCACCGTAATACGGCATATGTATTATCACAGTACATTTTTATCATAAAAAAATAAGATTACCATTTTTGTTTTTTTCATTATCATCATTATTGCGTTCGATTCGGGAGGAAGCTTTGTCTTTTAAGGCAATTTTCTGGCTTCTGCCTCGTTTCCTTTCACCCTTAGTTCCGGTTTTGCTTGACAAGCTACGCCCATAGTGATAGTCACCAATTTGCTTTGTGATTTGTTAAAGGAGGCTTAAAATAACACGAATTTCAGTCAAACTTAATTGATGATGTTCGCTAAAACTTTGCGTATTTTAAAGATTATAAAACATTTGACATACAAATAAAAAAAGGCACAATATAACAAAACTTTTACATTCTTTTAAGTTTTCCTTCCTAAATGAAAAGCAGGAAAGCCCGAAATGTTCCATTGCTAACTAATTTCTCCTCTGTCTGTAACACAAATCGCATTTCTAACTTGCAGTTTAACTAGTTTATCCATTTAATTTGTTCGTCATTTCAGCTTCTTGCTGTTCTACTCAAGAAGATTGTTCCGAAGCTTCCAATAACAAACTGCTGCAAGATTCAGAAGTTCCCGAGCCCTCCTCCGACGGGCGACATTTGCACAAGTGCTACAAGAGACGTTTTTACATTCTGTTTCTATTCTCAGCTATCGGCTTCACTCAATACTGCTGCTGGAATACATATGGGCCCATCGCTAGCACAGCCAAGATAGTATTTGGCTGGACCAATACTGAGATTGCTGTACTGGCCAGTATGGATCCAATAACATACATATTCACAATGTTGTTTTTCTCCTGGGTGATGGATGAGAAAGGTAAAAATTCCATTCAAAAGTGATATTTAAAGGGGAGTAGTAGGGCGAGAAAGTATCAGACTAGCTCCTCCGCTTTCTAGCTACACGCTTATTTTTATAAGCCGGAACAACTTATAAGAACAAAGAGGCTCAGATCGGCCGAAAATTACGAACAATTTAAGAACAAGCTCAGGCTGAGGCTGAAAAAAAAGTGACAATGTTCTAGTTGAAGCTTTACTGAATCTTGTTATTTATGTTCGCAATGTAGTAAAAACACAAACAGAAGTACCGTTTTTTATTTCTACCATTGTTCCAAATGATACATGTATTCACTAAAAGTTATTCGTACGATCAGAAATAAGAACAAATTAAGAACAAATTGAGGCTGAAGCAGCCAAAAAAATTAAGGAAAATGAACCCCGGCAACATTTACTGGTTCCTATAAAAAAAAGCGTGTAAATCCTTTACGAAACTAGTGGTGCATCATGGGGCCGGCACTTCTCTCCTGTTTAGTCTGTAGTATTAAGCGGATGAGAATCTTTGACTCTTTCTGGACGGGTTACTAATCAATCGCAGATCAGCTCCCGGTAGAAGCTGGAACTCCTAGTTTTATCGACCTCGTAAGGATGGAAAGCTGAGACAGCTTTGGCGGAAAACGAGTTCAAACAAATGTTGAAATCACGGCAGAACCGGAGGTTGAACTGGGATCCAGGCCCGAACGCAGGGGGTGGGAGAGTGGGTGGTTGCGCGGGGTGCGCACGCAACCCCCAAGCGGCCGCAAAGGTCCGCAAAAATCCACTCGATTATAAAAGTAATGAATAGATATACATGTTAGATACAATAAATTCGGCGTTCTAGATTCCGCCATGAGCTCACATTTTCATTAACGCTTGAGATAACGATGAAACATGATTGCTTATAAAAACAATGTGTCCAGTACAAAGAACTTTTTTCTTTCTCTTAATTTTCCAAAACTTTTTTAAGGAGAGGAAAATGTATCCGAGGGTTGAGGGGGGGGGGGGGGGGAAATTTGGTCCCAAAAAATTTTGTTCGCATCCCCCCAGCAAAATTCCTGCGTACCGGCCTGGGGTCCTTTTGATTTTGGATACAGAGATTCTTGAACTTCAAACAACCACCCCACCTAATCCTCCGGATGAATTAAAAATTAAACATAATGTCATCAAGGGCAAAGTTAGTAATGTCAATTAGTTATTAAACTTGGCATGTTTTGTGAAGGGTCACTTTTGAGTCTTTTTAGTCTTCTGTTTGTGATTTAATCATCTTCATTACAAATTGTAACTTAGGCAAGTCAAGGTTAAAAATATTATGTTCATCATTTTAAGTAGATCTGACAAAAAAAAAACAAAAAAACTCATTTCACTTCACACAAAACCATAATACACAATTTTTGAAATAAAAAAAATCCTGCAAGGGAATTGCACAAAAAAAAGAACAAAACAAAGCAATGAACCTCAAATCTTCAAAAAAATGTTTTTTTTAACCAAAAAAGCCATACGAATAAAAATTGTTTTCCCGTAACTCTGTTCCCATGAAGCTTTCTTTTCTTTGAACCAGGCCTCCGGCTGAGCATGCTTGTGTCTACGGCAATGATGTTCGTTGGGACTGGGCTGAGATGTGTGACGTCAGACTCAAGCTACGTCATCTGGTATATGTTATAAATTTCCCTGCTTCGTAAGTATAGGTAATCATACGGTTTCGAGTTCAATTTGGAAATAATTTACAACAAGGTCCCAGGTTCGATTCCTCGGCTCTACCGAAAATTGAACATTTGTGCGACTTTCTTTTCCGCCAAAGCTTACTCAGCTTATCATCCTTACGAGGTCGGTAAGTTTGTAACAACCTTCGGCTGGGAGCTAACTTGCAATGGTTAGTGTCCCGTCCAGGGGGAGGCAAAGACTCTCATCCGCTTAACACCATGGAAACCGGAGATAAGCGCCAGCCCAATGGGCCACTAGGCTCGGAAAAGGATTTTTTTTCAAGATCTTGTTAAGATAATTTGGTTGACAGTAGTTTCAAAGAAGGGAGTTTGTCAAATAGTTTAAATCCCTGGAATAGTCTCTGAGTTGTTCAGCTTCGGATGGCCGGAAAGAATTGTAATTAGAGAGCCTATAAGAGAGGATTTTGCCAAAAGGAAAAGTAGCGAACATTTTCTTACGATAACAACCAGCACACAACTTTTCAAGATAACTTGTCGCCGAAAATCTAATTTCGCTAAATTGAAATTCTATTTTAAAAATAGACAAGTCGGGAAAAACGCTGCCTATTATACATAATTTAGTTGGATGCTCCTACTTATGGGCTCCTCACAAGACTTATACATTCAAAAAAATGTGATTATCTTTTTCTTAATTCAGGTCGATGGGCGCTGGTCAGCTACTGAACGGACTTGCAGGCCCGGTTACTCAAGCCGCCCCGCCACTTTTATCCGCGTCATGGTTTCCGCCACAACAGCGCACAACGGCAACAGCAGTGGCCGCGTTATGCGGTTCATTGGGTGTGGCCCTGTCTTTTGTTATTGGACCAAAATTTGTCACTGATGTAAAGTCTGAAATGAGTATTTTGCTGCCAAGTACGGCAAACCACTCTGCCAATGTCAGGTACTTGTATTAAAAGTTTTTTTTCGTTGTTAGGCTAAAACCTAGAAGTACTTGGAGGTGCGAAAAATGCTAAACAAATAAAAGTTTATTCTATCACTATGCTAGAAAACTTGCTGATTAGTGAGAACAAAAATTGACCTCTATTAACCAGGGCTTTATCTTTCTTTACGTCTTTCCTTTCTAGTGCCTCACTGGAGAGCTATCTGGACATGTCGATCCCTTATGCCGGTAAGGTGAAACACTTTAAAATTTCATTTCTTTTTGTTTTTTAAATGTTTGTTTAAAAGGAAAATTACTCTTAAGAAATAACAACCCTTCTAATAATGTAATTATGGAATAGCTATCACTATTGATAGACAATAAAAATTATTTATGCACGTAATTAGAATATATTAGTTTAGGGGTTTTCTCCTCAAATTGTAGTAATTTTGATCTTGCAACATGGTTTTGTTTTTCAGACGCCCTGTTCGCGGATACAGTTCATTATTGGCCAATGGACAAAATGAACATTAGTTTAATCAATGTACAAGTTAGCTCCAATTTACTTTCCGCATTTCATGTTAATGACAAAGAAAATTTAATTTCGAGTAACAAAGTAACAAAAGAAGAAGCACAGACATCAAGTTGGAGAACTGAAGTCGTGAGCAAAATCATTGACGTCAAGGGGGGTGGAGTGGGGCAAGCGTTTGGCAACGTGGTCACAAGTCCAGGTATTCTTAATGGTAGCGTTTCAACTGATGGAGTTAACGGCTGGATACGAATGGGACATTTTATTAGTACTTGTCTAGGGGAACCGTATTTGTGTAAAACTGGCCTTACAGTGTCTTTATGGTTGAAATATAATCGCACGTACACCCAACCACATCAGTACTTTCTAGGAACAAGCGGCAGTATGGATGGCTATAGAGGATTTTTAATTTATCAAGACTTTCAAAACGATAACAGAGATCACTTAATTGTCAAAGTAGAAAACGGCACTCGTGTTTGGAAAAGAAGTTTTTTCGCAGCAAGCGACACGTGGCTTTATGTTTCATTCACGTGGTCATCACGTGAAGGACTAACAGTCTATTGTAATGGTAGTTTAGTTGGCTATGATAGTCTGGGACTGGAGACTGCACCAATTCAACCGTACTACACGACGCTTACTCTTGGCAGACCAAATGATAAATTACAGTTCAGTAGAGGGACCTTGGATGACATTGCTGTGTGGTATCGCTCTCTCCACCCCAGGGAGATAGCGGCGATGTTTGCACGCGGCGCAGGACTGGATCTAGAAGCCGACTCTGTCATTGCTGAAAAGGGTGAGTTATTTATTATCTATGATTAGTACCGAAGTTAGCTCAAGCTAAATCCTTTTTCCATGGGGCGGGCGCTTATCTCCGGTTTCTACACAGGTAGCCCGAGCTCACAGTGAGTATATTGGACATATAGATTTCACTGCGATTAGTGTTGATTTACTAGAGATTATATGGAGACTTTTGAACATTTGATTTTTGCCTTAAAGCTCAATAACATTTAATAAAATACTCAAAGCGTCTTGTTGATATTCTTGATAATCTCATTTCTGAGTTTCATCCGATTTCGTTCAGATTTAACTGACCATCACCCACAAAAATTTGAACAAAATCGGATGAAACTCAGACAAGAGATTATCAAGAATAACAACAAGACGCTGTGACTATTTTATTAAATTTTATATTTAATTAAATATAAAAAAATTAATTATTTAAGGAAAAAAATCAAATATTCTAAAGCTAGTAAAACAACACTAATCACAATGAAATTCTTATGTCCTATATACTCACTGTGAGCTTGGGGTACCTACATCTACATATAAATATGCATAAGTGGGCCTGCAAAATCCCTAAGGGCCACTAACGCGGGTGGTCGGCCGGCAAAGATTAAATCAAAAGAGATTTGAAGACGTTGTGTCAGTTACATCAAGGATACCAGAGGTTAGGGTGTTCCAGTCTTTGATGGTTCTGGGCCAAAACCTATATTTATAAGTGTCACAGTTTGCATGCAGCGGAGTAAATTTAAGATGGTGTGATTGCCTGGTTTTCAGTATGGATTTATGCTGGATACCTGTGGCTGTCCATGAAACTCAAAGTTTGTAGAAAGCCTTAGTTTAAAAACGGAACCATATACTTCAATGCTGTTGTGTGATGTCTTTCACAACGATTTGACACAGGTTTGTTTTTATAACTTAACAACAGAAGTAAAATCAAAATACTCAGCTTAAAAGCACTGAGATGATCTTTGACGTTTTAACTTTTTGGTTATTTACGCACTTTAGACAATTTCAAAAAGGAGCCAGAGAGTATGGAGTTTTGGTCCGTGACCTCTGCGATGCTTTATCAACTTAGCTATGAAACCACAGCTTTTGGGAGCAGGTCAATTTCACTTAAGGGACCAGTAGGGGTATCGAATGGTCTTTGCGAGCAGTGTGTTTATTTTTGCGAGCAATCCGAGCATGCGAACACTTGCAAAAATTTGCGAGCACGAGCAAGCGAGCACCCATGTAATTTTTGCCAGCAATTTGAGCAAAGGCCAAATTTTGCGAGCACTTTTAAATTGATTAATGGGACCATTCGATCACCCTACCAGTCATTATTTAAGTCGGAGGGAGGGGGGGGGGTGGTGGAGCAGAAAATGGGGAGACCTTAAATTGTTTTTAATGGAATATGGGGGGCCTATATAGAAATGTCAAAATGTGGGCTGGGGGGTACTTAATTTCTCTTTAAAGTAGTAGCTTGACTGTACAACATTATTCTAATAGTTTAGAACAAATCTTAATGAGCTGTTTTCAGTTTTATACAAATGTGCATGTTAAAAGTGTAGCTGCAACTGGTTATTTTTTTGACATTAAAAATCATATCTATCATAGTAATAAGTAGTGTTTGACAGATCTCATGCTATACCTATCCTACCAATTCAATACACTTTCACAAGAAGGTTATAAATGACATATTGTTGCACACTAGTTTGGAAGTGACAGTGAATAAGAAAGGTGAAGTAAGAAATGTTTGTTTGCCTTTAACCTTTTGGTATTACGTCTGAAGGGGCTCTTTAAGTTTTTTAAACGATTGAAGGGGGGTACTTCAAAAACATGGGTGCTATTGGGTCTGGAATTTTTTTTGCATAAAAAACAATTTTTTCTCCACCTCAGCCCCCCCCCCCCCTTCCTCCGACTTAAATAATGACTGGTCCCTAAGAGTGTACGACGATTATTATGATTGAGTTTATACTGTAGTTATTGGCAACGACATTGCAACAATCTTTGCGAATTTTTTTAAATTTTTAATCATTAATTTTTAATTTAAAAAATATTCTGTGGCTTCAATGGGATTTGAACCAGCGACACTTGAGATATCATCTTCGCCCTACCAACTTATCTATGATTCAAGAGCTTTGTGGGGCAGGTCTTTCTTGTTAGTCTTTGACCACTGACGCATAAAGAAACCAGAAACACAGAAACACTTTTTTAATACTCGCGAAATGTTAAAAATGTATATTTACACGCACGCGCGTGGTGAAAAATACTCTTGATTAGCCTCTTTTTGTTTCAGTTACCAAACGGTTGAAAAACGAAGGGAAAGCTCAAATTATGAATCTCCTTTATGTTGGTAAGTAAGATTTTCTCCATCTTTGGCTTTGTAGTTCACTACTAATACTGGTATCCATGGAAATGAACCTCCTTTACCTTTTTACAGAGTTTGGTGTAGTCACGGCCCTATTTCTGGCCGTTGTGGTGTATTTTCCTGACAGACCACCAAACCCTCCAAGTCACTCAGCTAAAATTCAACGGGAAAACTTCTTTGATGGCGCAAAACAGATTGCAAGGTGAGTAGATGTGGGTAGCCTCAGTAGATGATAACGACCCACTATCCCCTCCCACCATAATTTTTAATATGAAGATTAAAAATCAGTTGCTTAAACTTTAAAAGACTTCACTATCATAGGATAGCTTTAGATTGAGATTTTTTTTTTCTTAAAACCAAAACAACGTGGTAGAAGTTTGTTGATGAAACTCAGAGGACTTTTTGATTGGTTTTTACACTTTTGCATGTCCGCCGTCTTTATCTTTCTTTTACCGCTGTTATTCAGATTTTGAGAGTCGTAACTATCAGCGCGTAAATCATAATTTTTACCCCCATATGTCCTATTTCACCAAGGACTTGCAGTTAGAAGGATCAACTGCCAACTCGTGTTTTTCATCGGAGGCCAGCAATTCCCCTATTATCCCAGCTCGTCGTTCTCCCATCAGCTTTCTCAAATGTGACGTCATTATTCAATGCCATATACTTGGTCCAGTCTTCTTCACGTTTATCTTTTACTCATTTATTTTTTTACAGGAATTCGCAATTCTGGACGTTAGCTCTCGTATACGGTGCTACGACAGGTAAGATCTTCTAACAATTTTTTAATAATATTGTGCGTTTATAAATCAAAGCCGATGCAAGGAGAAATGCACACCGTTTCACAGAAGACACACGAAAATTTGAAACATTAACTATATTATCTTTTTTTTCTCAAGTTTTTAAACCCATGTACAGGTATCAACCAAACAACATTTAACCCTCAGATTCTGATCATAAAAAATGGAGTTAGGTGGGCTTTGACTGCAAGTATATTTGTCTATCCCTCCTCTCCAGTCCTCTTCTCCTTTGTCAACATCATCCTCTATCCTTCCCTTTTAACGCTTGCTTCGTATGCTTTTTTCTTTTTCATTGATAACTGCTTGCTTTTTTGTTTTTTTCCTTTAAATAAACTTAAGCGTTTATGTATTAAAGCCAATGTAAGGGGAAACGCACACTTTTTCCTCTATTAAGTTATGATAGACTCAAGGCTCTGGTAAGGTTTAGGCTGAGGTTTAGGGGAGTCTTGTCTGGGTAAAGAGAAACGTTTCTTAGAACTCCATAGTCCTTGTTCAATCAGCCAATCTTCAGTTCGAAACAATATCTTGAATACAGTACATTTACACTGTTTTCGGAATAGGTTGATTTCCGCTCCATCGGATAATGAAGACTGCATTCACCAGTTTTTCCGTTTTTTTATCAAAAAAGATTGCTTAGAATGCATTATTGTGTTTACTTCTCCTAAAGTGACTGAGAAAGAAGTTTTGTAGATTGATACAAATAAATAATATGTTTCGACATTAGATACATGTCAACAAGTGCTTGCTCTGAAGAAGTAACATAACTAAGTTGATCGAAACAAATAGAATACAGCGTTGTTATTTTCCCTTGTGTTTTGTATACGGTTATTTTTATTTTTCATTGTCTCTGGATAATATTTTGAAAGGTTTCTGCATTAGCATATTTTAATTTCCATTTGATATGTTTTTAAAACTAAATATCAATCCTTTTCTTCACAGGTGTGTATAGTGGGTGGGGCGCATCGCTGGCAGTCAATCTGGAAACGTTCGACATATCTCAGGTAACACAATGATGAATGAAGTAATGAAGCTTATTATGGGGTATTGATGATGATTGTGTTATTGATGATGATGATTGCGTTATTGATGATGATGATTGCGTTACTGATGATGGTGATTGTGTTATTGATGATGATGATTGTGTTATTGATGATGATGACTGTGTTCATTATGATGTTTGTTGTTGTATTTAGGACTTAATAGCAGTGATGATAAAAATTAATATGATAATGACTGTGATGATGCTGATGATAGTAGTGGTGTTAGAGTGTTGATGATGAGGATGGTGCAAATTTTTGTTGACGTCAATCTGCATCCAATCCCGAGTTCGATCCTCAGCCTCCGCCGAGGGTTGAACATTTGTGCGGCCTTTCTTTCGTCACACCATCCGCAGACAAAGACTTTAAGCCATTGGTTTAGTCTCCTAATCTCACATGTTCTTTCGGGGGACTTAAAAGAACCCACATACTAACTGGACCCGTGTTGTGGTCTGTCCTTGGTCGCAGGGGGCTTTTACCTCTAAAATAAATGTTGTAAACTGTGTGGCAGCAAAATTGGGCCAGCACTGTTTCCAAGTCCCCCAAAAAATATCGTAAAACCCCAGCAGTTTAGCCTTTAGCTTCGACTGGGGCTAAAGTCGACCAACGATCATATCATATCAAACTTGAGTCGGAGACTTTCAGTTACATTACTAAACTTAGAAAAGTGTTTGTTAGTCTACTAGTGTATTTAAAACAATAAACCTTGTTTCATAGAATGAATCCGGTTGGATTGGTTTTTATGCAACAATCGCCGGGATAGGCTCAGGACTTCTACTGGCTAGGTAAGTGTTCGTGACTGATAACCTTTGCACGGCACTTTTTAAAATTCCAAGTACACAGCGCTAGGCTAGGCTAAGCCTGCTAAATCCTTTTACGAGCCTAGTGGCCCATCGGAGCCGGCGCTTACCTCCGGTTTCTGTAGTATTAAGCCGATGAGAGTCCTTTACTCCCCCTGGATGGGACACTAATCCATCGCAGGTTAGCTCCCAGCCGAAGCTGGTACTCATATACCAACCTCGTAAGGATGGAAAGCTGAGTAAACTTTGGCGGAAAAGAATTAAGGTCACACAAATGTTCCAATTTCGGCTGAGCCGGGGATCGAACCTGGGACCTTGTGGTTAGAAGGCAAAGATCTTACCAACTGCGCCAACCACGCCGCCTTATTATCTGCAGAACGATATACTAAATAAACTATCTTGCAGGTGTGCCGACCTGTTTGGCAAACGAATGAAGGTGTTGTTGCTAGTCCTGTTCTTTGGTTCCGCCGGAGCTTTTCTTTGGTTTTCACTCCTCTGCCTCAGAATGATCGAATTTGATAACAGTAAGTAATCTGCTTAAATTAAATACAGTTTTTGCATCCAGAGGAATTGATGTCACGTTTTTTCATTGGCTGTGTATAAGTAACCTACGAATGCATATCTACGTCTACTACTGTAATTGAGTGTATAGGGGAAGCTACATCGCCAGCAGGCTCCTAGCATCTGCGGACATTTGTTTGTTAGTTATGCGTGCGCATACGCGAGCAACGCCTGTTACATAATTGTTGTTAGTCCGCCATCTTGTGACTACGTTTATTCCAAGTTAATAAACCTGTGCTGTTGTTACGTTGTTCGACTTATTTACTGGCGCACGCTCTTAGTGGATAGAATTGGAAAAAAAAAATTCAAGGTCATTTGTTATGAATAATAAAACATTTGCTTAGTTTGGATTAAACAATGTATTTTCCCAAGACACTTTTTCTTGTTTCTTGCTTCTTGGCATTTTTAGATTTTTGTTGACTTAACTTTATTTATGGAGCCATGCAGTAACTTTTTTAGACCTTTAGTTTTGTACTTTTATAATTGCAAAGCTTTAATTATAAATGAGTAAGTTTTTATTGGTACAAATAAATGTTACTCTTTTGGTTGCTGTATCACGTTATTTAAATGCCTAGAAAATCAAATGTTAAAATATCAGAAGAAGCCCAATTATATTTTAGGTGAAATCCGAAAATTTGGTGGTGTTAATAATCGTTTGAAAAGTATAGAGCTTCATAGTCGAGACGGGCACCAAGTTTGAACAATGTTAAATCACGAACAAACAATTTTGGAGAACTTTCAAAATTTTCATGGGGGCAACAACATAAATGAAAAAGAGATGAGTGTTTAGGATTTAATTGAATGTAGTTGAAGCACACTTTGTATTTTATACGATCTTATGTTATTGTATAAAGAAAAAGAATCATTTCACAGACACTTCAGGGTTAAGCATATTGGGACTGCACTCATTCATTTCTTTTTCTTTTTTTGCGCCAGGTGCTCTGTATAAATCTAGCATTATCGGAGGCTTCTTTGTTAGCGGCACAATCCCATTGTTCTACGAGCTTACGGTAGAATCAACATACCCGGTGGCGGAGGGTGTAACCACCGGAGCATTAACTATGATTAATAACGTGTGTACAGTGATCTTTCTACTTGTTCTTATGATTCCTGGTGTTGGTAAGTAACACAAGTTGTACGATAAATAATCAAGAATTACAAAAGTGTTGTCAATGAATAAAAAGAGAGAGAGTTTTAAAGTACACAGTTTAATCTGCGATGAATTCAACCCGTGCCAGCCAACTGAATAGCCAGCTATTTAAAGATGGCGTCAAAACCATAAAATTGTATACATTTTAACCCTCTACTAACTATGTTTTAACCTACGGGACAACTCAAAACCAAACGTTTTTGTTTGTCTATTCCTTTTATCGAAACCAAAACTTCGAAGTGTTTTTGCCTGACTCAGATCTGCGCATTTGTGATACGTTTAGCGTTACTGTTGAGAATAAATCATGTTCATGTAAATCATTCCGGAAAGATTCACCTCAAGGAAGAAACGATATATGATAAAAGGAATGAAGAACAATTGTTTAAAGCCTTGATTAAGCAAAGTGCTTTAAAATGGTTTGGAATTTCACCAACAAAGTAATTCACACCACTAATGGTAAAAGCAAAGAAATTATGTTTGAATCGCGAAACTGTATTTGTTTTGAAGTATAACGTTTCGGGCAAAACACAAAAAAAATGAAATCCTACTAAAGCAAGTGTTAAAGTGCAACTAACCCCATATTTACGAGCCTAGTGGCCCATGGAGCCGGCGCTTATCTCTGGTTTCTGTAGTGTTAAGCGAATGAGAGTCGTAGACTCCCCCTGGACGGGACACTAATCCATCGCAGGTTAGCTCCCAGCAAAT
>JAOEHV020293239.1:0-11850 GCA_025447995.2 Isaurus tuberculatus | reverse complement strand
CTTGTTCTTAAATTGTTCTTAATTTTTGGCCAATCTGAGCCTCATTGTTCTTATAAAGTTGTTCTTATAAAAAAAAGTGTGTATTGTTTATACTAACTTCACTCTTTTTAAAGGAACAATGTTTGTTATTCCACGTTGAATATTCTTTTTTTTTTCGCAATGTTTGGCTGAAATTGTTCTTGTTTATATTCTCAAAATTTAAAGTTGACCATTCTGAAAAACATTAAATTAACTATTCTATCAAGACTTTGATAGCATTCAAGTAGTTTTGGAGCAAAACTGCTTACTGTAAAGCTTTGTATGACCCTCCTAAATCAAGGTCTTGATATTTTTATAAAAATTCCCATTTATAAAAGAGAAACTTATTATAATTATGTTTGGACGAGAATCGAGTGGTTTTATTTTTCAATTTACATAATCGAAGAGGTTTTTAAAAAACGCATTATTTAAAGAACACAACTGCAGAAAGTAACACACAGCTTTACATGTTCAAATTTTTTATTCATATCACTGTCACCATTTGTGAAGTTAAACTGGTTGCAAAATATAAAATCAGTCTTTTCTCTTTGTCTTTGTAAATTTAATTGATTTGAAAAATATAATCTTTTTGTTTAAAATCTTTCTATTTACAACATTTTTCTTCAAAGTAAGAGTTATAATACATAGAATCTTATCCACATATATGAAAATGAATTTGAATGTTCATTGATGATACCGCTGTGATCAACACTCGGTTCAAACATCTATTTGATGGAGATTGATGCATTGTTTCTACCATGGCCTCCAAACTTGTGGGTTTTTCGCGTTTGAATGTCGTGTTGATTTAATTTCATTAAGGTTGTGGTCTAACACCACAGTGACTGAGTTCAACGTGGAGCTAGAATTGAAAGGCGCGCACTCCAAGGATTGAGTTCTTGGCGATGGAGCTGAAGACCCGGTTGGTGAGCTATACACTGGTGACGGAGGGGGGGACGGGTAGGGAATCCAAAGTGGCGGTAGTGCTGTGGTGGTAGATGGAGAAGTTGTTTCAGGTGGCAGAATTGAGCTGGTTGCATTAATTGTACTAACGGGCGCAGGTGTCGCCGGTATATCTCCTTGACAACAAGACTGAGCGAGATGTGACAACAGTTTGGAGCGAAGTTGGTCGGCTCCATTAACACTTGCCAGATTTCTGTTGATTTCAGCTGCACACTGATTAAATCCTGCTCGATATTCTGCGGTTCGGTTCGGACCTGTGTAAAGAAAGATGAATGCTATCAGTTCCCTACTTGTAAAACAAGCACCCTGCTACACGACACAGTTGGCAGAGAATTTAACACCGGCTTTGCAACGCTATTATAAGTCGATTATTTGTGAAGGTTGTTTGTATGTTAAGAACTGCCTTGAAATCTTATCTCTCTAGTAATGGCAAAAGAGACTTTTCCCACGCAACTATAATCTTATCTTTAATTAAGCGTAGTGGATATTTCAGACTAATCCGGAAATTATTTCGGCATCTCAAAATGTAAATTTATCAGATATTTATCATAATTTTCAAACAAAACTGCCGCAGTCACCAAACCAAAACACAAACTCACCTTGCGATTTACATTCTTCTCGCTTGAGATCCCTCATATATTGAACGGTCATCTCCAGTATATCCGCTTTCTCCATTTTGGAATATCTAGATACCTAAGTAAAAAAAAACTAGTCAGAAACTCTATTACAATAAAATAAGTTAGCCAAATTCGCAAAAATTTCGAATATAAATTAAAAATCTGGCCTAAGGAAAAAAATAAAACTTACGTCTTTGTTTAAGGCATCCAAAACGAGACTCTTTAATTCGTTTAAACTGTCATTGATACGCGCCCGTCGTAGTTTTTCCATCAATGGCTTCTTTGCCTGAAATAATATGAAATCTTGTTAGTCTCTAACCGAATCTGAGTACAATAAAACTTCATAGGTTAAAAAAACTACCTCTTATAAAAATTACAATTTTACATAAACATTTAGAATGTTAGAAAAACTTACCTTTCGTCTTTCGCAGAGAATTTTGTTGACGTATTCTGAGCTTTGTTCACAACTGCGAACAGCCATTTTTTATAAAGTTTAGAAAATGATAATATTGCTTCGTATAAGTTTTGAACAGCTTGAGCGTTATGTTCGTGTGGCTGGCGTGTGCCTGGCCACTTTAATTTATATGTCTGCGTTCGTGGGAAAATTCTTTTGGCCTTGTGTCACTTATCACAAATATTTACTTGCACATTTTCCAAAACAATCGGCGAAACAGTCGAAGACAAAAGACTTGACCTTCTAAGAGGCTAGGACCGTGGGAACCCTTCGCTGTGATTGGTTGGTTGGTGTTGGTCGCACGACCAGAGTAATAAACAATACCGCTCTCAAACCAGCGGCGCGTGAGGACCGTGGGAGTGAACTGCTCTGATTGGCTAATCAAACAGTGGCCGCCTGTCCTTAATTACTTCCCAAAAGCCTGTATACACAACGAGGAAACAAAGGCTTTTACAAATTAAGTATCTAGTTGATGTTGCATGAAATTAACGATGAGTGCTGGCATACGAAACACTTTAGCATTGACAAACAAGGCATGCAAGAGATGAATTCGGACTGAGGTAAAGGAAGTACGGATGTGAGGCGCGCGAACCAGCGTTGACATGTTGATGGCCATGTAATGAGCCAGTCTGTCATTTTCAACGTCTCCTTTACACCACTCGCGTTTAAATGTATGCTCCTTGAAGCGTATCAGATTACTTACACGTGTGGCTAAGATCAAATCACTATTGTGGTGATCCCATCCTTTTGTTAACGTTCTTTTTCAATGGCTTTTGTATGAAGATTGAAATATTACTGTGTTTACGCATGGATATTTCAATAACAATACTATGTGAAAATTTCCCACGGTTAGCGCAATAAAGAACAATTTTGGTCTGCGTTTACCGTCATCGACGTTTTTTGCTCTGCGTCGCTTGTGGTTACCACACAAAGCCGTCCCTGATAATGGTATATGGCTGTGATTTGAACCACAACAAGGGTTTTTTTTATCTGAGGTGTTTTTTTCTAGCATTCCAAACTTTTATGAAGACCATGAGTTGTGAATTGCAAAATATTGCAAATTTGAGAATTTTTGGTTGGTAGCGAGTCAAATTTGTGTACATTTATATATTTCTGCAATTTTGTTGATTTTAATTTTTTCATAAGCTGCTACCGCACGATTAATGCTTGGAATTTAAGTGAAAAGTAAAAAAAAAAAAAAAAAATGAGTGTATAGAGGTAACTTATAAATCTTTTTCACAATAAATTACGTGATTATTTCTAGTAATTTGCGCGACCTCGACTGATGACCATTATTTTATGATTTCCTGGAAATAAATCTGCAATGAAGTTAAAACTCATTTAGCGTTAATTATTCTAACACCCGCTAATGAATGTTGACTGTACTTAGTTCAACCTTCAAAACTTTGATCACCTCTGCAACAAACGCATTTCTAAAAACAAGATCGATTTTTAATAATAGTTGCGTATCAACAAAGTGAGAAGAGAGGAAATTTTTTTTCGACCAGCTGTCGCAATGCGTTTTGATATTTCTTCGCGGGGAATATAATTCGGTTTTTAGTGTCTTCCTGTAAAACCTAAAAATTTCATAGTCTTCCTGGGATGCTCTTCCGGCCGATATTGAGTATATTAGATATCAAGATAAGTAGAGTTGTCTTGAAGAATTGTAAATCAAAGTTCGTCGTAAACTCATCTAACGACCGCCGGACAGAGGAAATAAACTCACTTTAAGATAGGAAACTCTAGTCTGTAATGTGATTAAATTTGAGTAAGTGTCCTTCTTGTCACCGCCAAACTTTTCAACAGCTAAGGTTATGGATGTCTGTTTTTAATTTTTCCGGCTAGTTTTGGACCACCCAAGCTAATCCGCATAAAATAGTCGAAAATTTAGAAATACTTTTTAATTTTTTTGCTGCAAAATTGTGAAACTCAGTGTTACACTCAGCAACGCTTAAGTATGAAAAATAACTAATAAAATAAAAATAATAGTTTCCTGTATTTTTCTCAAGATTAAAAGTAGCGGGTTTATTCTTACTGTACATTATTGGTTTCAAATTTTTTCGCACAGTACTTTTTTTAAACTATTTTGAGAAACTGTTGTTGAAAAATTTTTTCAGCTTAAGAAAAAGCGAAGTTTTATGTGAACAAGCAGTGAAGTATAGATATTGCGACACAATTTACAGTTTTTAGAAGAATTTCAGATGGCATATCTTCAGGGAGAAAATAAACTATGGCCGTGTACTTTGATAGATAAAACACTCAGCAAACCAGCAGCCTTTCACAACATTAAAATATTTTTCTCGTTCAAAACAATGAGAGAACTTTTGAAACCATACCGACAACACTTATACTTACATCGATTAATTCAAGAACCTCTAAAATCTCTTCTGAATAATAAATAACAATTATCATACTCTGTAAAAATTTATATTCTGAAAAAAATGTGTACAGCAATTGTGAATAACACACGAATAAGGAAAGAGCGCCGTTTGACGAGATTCAGTTCCTCTAAACAATTTCTAAGAGCATTTTATTGAGATATATGAGGTGGAAAACGGGAATAAGAGTGCTAGGAGGAAAACCTCAACCTTTTGAAGCTTTTCTGGCTTTTGGCTGTTGTAATTTTTTAACATTCTTTTTTCATTAAATGCATTTCTCTTTTCGTATTTTGAAAGAAAAGCGTGTCTGCAGTTTATTTTTATTAAGCGCCCTTGCTTAGTTTGTGTATAGTCCATAGATAAAGGTTTACTCTAACACGCAGCAAAACATGTAGTCGAGCAACTGACGCGAAACTTTTTCAGACTTTCATCTCGAACAAGGAAGGGCTTTTGGCGATCAAGAATTCTTGCCAAGTTGCGTTTGGACGCGACCTTTAGAAGCTATACCATTACACAGTTTAACTTACAGTTATATAAATTATAAATATAATTAAATTACTATACTTAATCTAACTTAGAATATACAGTCCACGTTGTGTCCTCAGTTAATGACGTCACTTACAGTTTCCAGAAATTAACTTGGGATATCTGCTCCTAAATTTGCCTTGAAATTGTGATATTTTATGGCTGTCTTGAATTGCATTCAGTCATTATTATAGTTTTAAAACTTCAGCTTTGCAAGTTTCAAATTCAATACCGCTTCCTACTGAATTAATGAACGTGTAGAACTTTGTGGAAAATAAAACAGGTATCTTTTTTTAAAAAAAAAAAGTCTTATGAAGGGGAATGGTTTGATAACGGTAACAAAGTTAACATTACTATGCTTAAATCAAGAAATCTAAAAGTAAGATCTTGGAAAACAACCCAAAAAGTATTTTAAATTTAATCACAGGTCAGTTAGTTTAGTAAGGTGACTGATGCCCTAGTCAGAAGAGTTTAAACTTAACTAGAAATAAACGGACCTAAATCAAGTGATTGTTTATTGTTCCCTCGTTGGAGGGCTTACAACGAGTGGTATGGGTTGATCATCGTGGTAGGTAGTGCATGGCAGTGCAAGAGGTTAACATTTCGGTTACAAGACTTCGTCAAAGCAACTGTTTTCATGTTAGTTCCCAAATGATCCAATGATTTAAATTGTGCCTTGATTGATAACTTTGGCCTTCTGCATTCGGAATACAGCCCAGATAATCGCGTGCATTTGAAAACCTTGAATTTTATGGTAAATTGTTCCCGGGGCGGCTTGGTTAGTGATTTGTAAAACTGCTGTGTTTTCTTAAGAAAAAGACCAAATATGTTCATGTGAATTTAAATTTAATCAGTGTTTCAAAAGTTTGCATTCTTAGTATTGTGCAACTCGAAAAAAATGCAGAAGGAAAATCACGTGCAAGTCAGTTCGAGATAATGTCTTTAATGAGTCAATTTTATCAATCAAGACTTCTACTTTGATGCGGCTCTCAGCTTTGACTCGAGCGACGTTATCGCGAATAATATTGAATTTTTAAAATTCCTTGTACATAAAGAGGCTTTTTCCAATATTCAACATTGAAAACAACTACAGTCGGCAGTGAATAATTCGTATTTTATTTAAAAGGAAGCAAAAGTTAATGAGATTATGTTTTACGTTAAGATATTAGTTCAAACACTTGTTTGCAATGCTTTAAGTTTGAGATCTGGATTGGCAGAGGTTATGTTACTTTACTTTAGTCAAAGGAACACAGGTCAACCAAGACAGAGTCGAGTTTTCTTTAGCTGATTTATTTGATGTGTGTCGGTTCGCACCTCGAACGAAATATTTAGTTCTCCGTAGCAACTTAGCTAAGTTTTTTGGCTCCTCTAACTTTTCAATCCTTGATAAACACTCTACAGCTGATAGTACCTAGAACAACTTGCTAAAACAAATTATTAACAGTTCAAACTTCATTCAAAAGCCAATAGTTTTGAATCGAAACGGTCACTAAATTTCTCACTCAATACAACTCATCTAAAACGTTTTTGGCCATTGGCAATAAAGTTAACAAGATAGCTTTTAGGGAACTGTATTTTAATTTGTATATCCTTTAACATGAATTCTTTCAGTGGTCGCGTTATGAAATTGTATTGCCTATTGTTAATGGCTCTTTCAACGAACCGCCCACCTCTCTTGTGTTTGTCACTGCCACTAAGGACATTTACTAAGCATGTAGTAAGATTGGCGTTGTTTTCCAACCATCTAATTTAAAGTTTTTCGCGGTTTGTTCTCTGGTAACGCTTTGCGGCTTGGTCATTTTTTTAACCTTTATGTAAACAGTTGAAAACTGTTTTAAAAGTGCAAAAAAGATTTGTTTTTTCCTTGTCGCTTAAAAATATTGTAAACCAATCTCCAAAGAGCGTTTTCTGCGGTAATTGTGATCCAGTAAGAAGATAAGAAAATGCATAAATAAATGAAATAATCGCCACTGCAATATTTGGTTATTTTCTACGGCCTTGGGTGCTACTTCCACAAAAACCGTGTAAATGTTTATCTTTTCTATCGCTGGATGTGACAAATCAAAGCCGAATTGCAAAGAGATAAGGACAATCCCGTGGTACGTGGGTTATCAGCAAAGGTTTAATGAAGCGTAAAATACTTATACCTAGTCGAGTACGCGGCTTGGCATGTTTTGTGCTAATGTCAAGTTCATGTCAGAACATTCTACCTTCAGATCCGGTTAAAACTAAAATCACTAAATGTGTACAAAAACGTCGGCTCCGCCACACCAATGAAAGGGATAACTAGCGTTTTCATCACAACTCTTTCAGAGAAAAATATTAAGCGTGCGGAAATATATTCAATAGAAGACATCCTAAAAATGCTAATTACCTAATATCTGGCCTTATACATAAAAATTCTAACAAAATGTGGCGAAAGGCAAAAGAAATATTTCTTCATTAAAGATTTTCTGAGAAACTATAGGCATAGCAATCCCAATTTTCCTGTGCGGCTGTAGAGAAAATTTCTGGTTCAACAAAAGTCTCGTTGTTCGATTTAAGTTGCTCTTTTATCGTTGAAAAGAAAATTAACCCAGCAAATTGAGCAAATAATCGCTGAATAATTAAAAGAGCGCGTAGTTTAGAGAACTCAAGGTTAACATATTTATGCCTTCTTAACAATTTAAGGAGCTGACGTCTCGTTGTCAGAGCAACTTTACTTAACGTCGGCTGAAACATCAGCTTCTTTAGTTTTCATATAACTATCACAATTAAGGTCTGAATTAGAGACTACCACAATATGAGTGAATCAGTTGCGGTTTGCGAGCTTAAAGTTTATCCGATAATATTTATCGCATGGACTCCGGCCAAGTAAAACTTACATTCTTAGCAACTTCTGCTTTGTTTATATTGTGTTTCTGTCTGGGAGTTTATTCGGATTAAATGTTAAAAGATTTATCGTTGAAAGGCAAACTTTGCATGCTGCGAATGGTAACTAAAGCCTAAGTCAAAGATCATCAACGACGATCGCGCACAAATCGGATAAAAAAAATTCCAGTTAATTTTTTTAGCGTCTGCGAAATTAAAAATAAAGAATTCAAACTTGATATTATTTTCTTTTCGTACAATAAAATATGTCAAGACTCCATTTTCAAATGAGTCAACGGTTTAGGTCCACTCTGATATTTTATTATCTTTTTACAAAATTAAAAATATTTAAAATATTTACAGTTTTTTATTGTCAAACTCACGAAAATATTTTTCGTAGTAGTTATATCTTACAGTATGAGGCTTATACTTTCAGTCGGTTCATCTTCTGTTTTCCAAAAATTTTATGTCAATGTTTGAGAAATTTTAGATTACATAAATAATTTTAAACTCCATTATCTTCGAAACAAAAAAAAGGCTTGATAGAACCGTGTTTAAAAAATCAAACGTTGTTTTAAGGAAAACATTAAAGTTTAACGAAAACCATGATCTTTTCTTGAAGAGTTATTGTCCGATATTTCACCAAGGTCTCCATGGCTCTAGGGATTTCATTGAAGAGTGTTGTATTGTAAGCGGTAACAAATGAAAAGCGTCGCTTGGAACGATAAAAGCTGGAATTCCACCGCCTAGAAGAATTTGTTGTGCAGGAATTTGAGAAACTTTTTCCAGGCCGTGAGGTGATGATGGTGGTGATGGCAAATTAGCGGTAAAATTGCCTGTAGTCATGAGTTGCGTGTGCAAGGCGGCGGGAAACGTGGAGCGCGCGTGGCACCATTGAGTTTGAGCTTGTGAATTCGGCGAGGTTTGTGGCGTGTGCGAGGCATTTGGTAATTTACTCTCCATTACAGGAATTTGTTGAGGACATGAACTTCTAGTTAGGGAATTTGCTAGGTGAGTTAGAAGCTCCGTTCTGACAAGAGGATTAATGTGCTCTGTCGTCATCAGATAACGCGTTACTTCAGAAGCGCATTCATTAAAACCAGCTCTGTATTTTGTAAGTGATTCTGAAAATAAAACGAACGAGAAAAAAAAATAAGTAAGGCATTAAATAGGTGGCCTTGTTTTTTATCTGAATTTAATTATTTATTTATTTATTTATTTTTGATTTTAAGTTCCTGTTTGAATGTTTAAAGCGAATTTGAAATACTTCTAAATCGATAGGTCATTCAGTCAAGGAATAAAATTGCATACATTTCAATTTTGTTTTAGGTGAGGGATGATAGTTGGCAGTGCTTTTTTATGCTCTTTCAATTTTTTACTTATAATTTTCTCGTTCAGGCCAGTTTCCTCGCCGTTTTATGTAGACAACCCACAGTTAATCTTAGTTAAAAAGACACAACAGCAACATAATAATTGTTCTCCAGAGAATAGCAGTTTTCTTTCAATAGTTGAAAGCTACAATTCAATTGCCTAGTGACTACAAAAGGCCCCCTACTGGCGGGAAAACCTGCAAACCACGAGGCAGCAGATCAGCTTTCTTTCTAAGAAGAAGAACGTGACTATCATGAGAACTCGGTCGCTTAAAACTGTAATTTTAAAAATCTCAGAATTCAAGATTCTCTTTTTCAATCTTTAGACCTAGGAGAATTAAAATACAGTTATTGAATTTGTTACAGACTTAAAAAGTTAAAACAGCTTTTTCAAGAAAAAAAAATTTCCACAGTCGGTTAGCAAACAGGAAATCATTGTATAACACAAACCTTCAGGCTTTTGCTGTGGCTTTTCCTGTAAAGATTTTAAGTATTTCACAGTCATCTCTAAAATATCTGCTTTCTCCATTTTGGAATACCTTGATGCCTAAGAAGGAAAAATAGAAAGAAAGAAATCATTGAGATGAGACGTCAGTACAGTACATTCCAATGGTAAGCTAACAAGTTTGTGTGTTTTATTGAGTTTCAATATTGTTTAGTAAAGAGCTTTCGCGTCTGGTAGATTAAATGAAGGTGTTAAAAATTCGCTGACTTACATCTTTTTTCATTGCTTCAAGGACGAGGCATTTTAGCTCATTCAAGCTGTCGTTAATTCGTGCTCGCCTCAATTTCTCCATCAAAGGCTTCTTTGACTGAAATAAAATCGAAATTTTTTTTTACTGTTTAGGCGGAACTGTTAATTAAAATATAATTCTAAATTAGAATCAAGATTGTTAAAACCCGTTATTTTTACTTCTAATTTTATATTTAAAAACTTTTTATACCTTCTTTGCTTCCATAATTTGTCTGCTGTTTTCACACTGAAAGTCTGTAGGAAAATCCACATTCATTAGAACCCGGCATGTGTCTCTCAGCCCGTGCCTGAATGCGCCTAGTCCAAGTTTTTAAGACAATTGCACACGAATTCGAGTGTTGGGCCGTATGTCGGTCGTGTGTCTCACTGTTCTTTTTATAGTTCACACCGTGGGAAAAATTTTTAGTCGTGTGTCAACTCTTGGAGTTATTTACAAACACCTATTATGAGGTAATAAGCTGGGACTCACTCTAGCGCTACCGTGGGAATGCTTCTACCTGATTGGTTGCCACGCGTCGGGGTCGTGAGGTTAAGCTGTATGACAAATTTTTCATCATCAACCAAGTATAAAGGGCGTGAGAACGCTGAAACCTGATTGGCCAATTCAGGTTTTGGCTGGTTGTAATTAATTTGCTAGGAGCATGCATTTTCAATAGCCTTAATGAACGTTGAACTCCGCTGAATAAAACTCTTAAGAGTCTCCCAAACCAGTCCAAACGACCGGCTCAAGGGGCCATAACACGATATGGTGACCACCCACGATTAAGTGGTGTATTTTAAGCAATATTGGACCGGTTAACAGAATAAAACGGCTCAATCTCGCCCACTAATTTCAATAAATCGTAAAGTTTGGAACATTGATACACGTGCAGTGCTTTAAGGCGCCAATAAAAAATCGTAATCCCTATTGTTTTTGTCTTTCAAAGGTTCTGTTTATATTGTAAAATAGTGGTACACCAAAGAAAGAGAAAGAAGCTCCTTCATACAGTGGCGAAGGGATTTTTCCCACGAGTTGACTTGGGTTAACAGATCAGTTAAATGTGTGCAGTCTCTGCTACCGTTTTCTCATCATCGCTGTCTTAAATTTTTGATAACTTCGTTCATCTATTCAACATTCTATATATCAACCTTTCACGTTTTGAAAAATTTGTTTCGTATGTTTTGTTGACGTTAAAACATCAAACAAATACGAAAAGGAGAAAAATTAATATTGCTTTACTACCAAATCTTATCTTCTTGTTATTAACTAGAAAAGTAGATTCTTTATACTGTTAGATGCACAATGTGAGTCACATGAAGTAAGGTTTCATATTGTCAAATTAAAATTGATGATAGACCTAAATAACTTTTTATTACATGACAACTGAAGTCTAAAACCTCACCATTGTTTAAACCATCTAATATGGGCCATGTACCCTTCCCAATAATTTTTCTAAAATTATATATTTTCTTAAAAAAAATTCTGAAATTTAATACACTAAAGTTTTTCACCTGAATTGTAAAATATAAAACAACTTCCAAGTTGAATGTGATTTGTTATGCTGAATAGACGACAACTCGCCTCAACTGTTAAAATATCAAAATAGCTGATTTAATTGATGTATTTCCTCTCGCCATGAAATGTATGGTGCAGCTACATTACTCGTTTCATAATGATTTACATCTAATGTACGATTCTATATTACCTGTAGTTACACTACATCCAACAATGCATGTACCAAAATTAATTTTTGCGTAAAGAAGTTTCTATTCCATCACAAATGGTGATCAAATAGTGCAGTTTATTTACGTAAATTTTGGTTATCATTTCTATTGCAATTTACAATTTTAGAGGTCCCTTTTTTTCAAAATTTTTTGGGGAAGCATGCCCCGAGGCCTCCCTATGTAACTCGTGCTTTCGGCGCTCGTCGGCTCATACCCTCCC
>JAOEHV020293137.1:0-11852 GCA_025447995.2 Isaurus tuberculatus | reverse complement strand
TGCTCTGACGAAGGGCTAACACACGAAACGTTAGCTCCCTACTCTACTTACAGTGATGATTAAACGTTTCAACCGAGGGTTGATTAAATCACAAATGCTCTGACGAAGGGCTAACACACGAAACGTTAGCTCCCTACTCTACTTACAGTGATGATTAAACGTTTCAACCGAGGGTTGATTAAATCACAAATGCTCTGACGAAGGGCTAACACACGAAACGTTTGCTCCCTACTCTACTTACAATGATGATTAAACGTTTCAACCGAGGGTTGATTAAATCACAAATGCTCTGACGAAGGGTTAACACACGAAACGTTAGCTCCCTACTCTACTTACAGTGATGATTAAACGTTTCAACCGAGGGTTGATTAAAACACAGTTGATCTGACACACTTGGATAGCTTTTTTTTATAAAAAAAAATTGACAGATATTTTAATACTTAAAGTAGGACGTGAACTTGGTTTGAACGCTTTTGAGCTCGGCTACCACATTGACAGCATCCGTTTTGAAACAATCGATGCAAGCCATTTTTGACGTTTTTGTTGAATACAATGTAAACGACTGGATTTAGAGCACAGTTTGAAAAAGCCAGCACTCTGAAGTACGACAGTAACGAGCAGTCGGTAAGAGCGCCTGCTTCACATGCGATAACCGCTGACCAGTAGGGAACCCAGCATATACTGAAAAGAATGACGACTGTTAGAAACATGTTTAGGATTTTCCGATTCTGTTGTAGCCTGTTTCGTTGGTTTATCTGCGACTGGTTGCCTGGAAGTCTCCTTTGCCAAAGTTTGACAGCTATAGCCGAGTAAAGAAGCAACATTGTCAATAATGGCAGTACGACAAAAATACTGAAATACGCGACGAGATAAGAGTATTGTGTTCGTAGTTTGACTCCAACGATGCAACTTTTTCGCCACAGCGATTCTTCCAACTTTGTTGTGAGCACTAGCGGAATTGTAAAAGCCATACCCGTAATCCATATCAGGCCAACTATAGCTCTTGCGGCTCTAAGTGTGATGATTCTCTTGTAGGGAATGAAAACCAGAAGAAATCTGTCTATAGTTACAACAGCTAGACTTAAGAGTGATACATCTATGGACAAGTAAAACAAGAGAGTAGTCAGGCTGCACAAAACTGTCCCGACTAGCCCCATGAAGGGCCATTCCTGGTGTGCTATGATGTTCTTCATCAATATTGGGATATTGAAAAGGGTTACAAGAAGATCAGAAATGATCACGTTTAACAGGAATAGATTACTGACCACCAGGGATCTTCTGTATGTGTTTTTATGAAGAACCAACAAGACAAGTCCATTTCCAACTGTCGATATAACTAGAACGATCGAGTACAGTGTAACAAGAACTACACTTTTGGTTGTGGTCCAGTTGGAGAAAGAGAGTTGAATTGTGTCAACGGAGTTGTTTGCTTGTGAAAAATTAGAATCAAGCATCTTGGAGATTTTGTAGTTAAATTGTGCAGTTTTCTAAAAGGTTTTCGGCAGCGGAAAAAAGTAAGATAGCACCTGCTGACTAATGGAAACTGAGAAATAACCGATTTTCTTTATAGTTTTACCCTTTGAGCCCTGTTGAGACAGGACAACAACTGTTTCGACAGAGTTGATTCAAACCATTTTGATATTTTTGTTTTTGGCGACTTTGATTTGCGACTTATAGAAACGTTTTGAAAATCCTTCGACGAAACTTTTCTTTTTATTTCCAGAGAAATATTTTTATTGCCTCGTTTAAACGCGCTACAAGATTTTAAACGGATTACAATCTTTCCGGTGCCCATTTAGTTCAAAAGCAATTTTTGCTTTCCCGCCGGCATGTTTAAGAACTTCAAAATTGATTTAGATAATTTCGTTCTGACGACACATAAGAGTTTTAAAATTGAAGTTATACAATCTCTTATAACGGACAAAGTTTATAAACAGTTGAAACTGCTTCCTTATATATAGGGCGTAATAACTCTTTCATGAAATAACACAGGAGCATAGTTTTAAAATGATGTTTTTCTAGTGATTAAAAATCTTTCTCCATTATCTCTTTTCTTTAGAATTTGCTGGGCCACGTCGTTGATTCTCAATATATTTTGCCATGCCTGTAAGGAAAAAAATTACTCGAAGTTGCGAAGATTAAATTCGTTTTGCCTTAAGTATGAGACATCGTTGAAACTTTTAATTCACTTAAGTGGCCGATGTTTGCCCCTTAAACTAAAGCTTCTAAGAATATCTCGTGGCAAAAGAGCCCGGTACCATTAATTCGAAAAATAAAGAATTGGTTCATCAAAATGTGATGTTTATTTAGCTAGCTCCTAACGCAAATAAACACTAAAAGACGCGGTATATTTTTAAAAGAATACGTTAGAAGAACTCGCTCTTGATATTTCTAGAAACCTCTTCACATTATCTGAATAAGAACTGCTGGTAAACAGTGCAAATGAAAAACGTAGAAATCCTTTTACGTGCTTAATAGGTTATTTTGGACCTTGTTTCAAACTCAGTATCGCCGAACGCGATTTTTTTTTTTGAACACCTGTTTAGAATATAGAACCGTCACGTAGGGGCTTCGGAAATTCGTCAAAAAAGATAGTTAAAACATTTTCACGTTTTTTTCATATTTTTAAAGCAGCCTACTGCAGGATAATTTGTACACAGATACTCGATAGTTTTAGCTTACAAAACTGAGTTGTGAAGCCATTACCTGGTTTTGAAGCTTTGAGTTCTTTAGATAATTCAGAAGGAGCTACTTAGCATGAATAAATATAAAATGATTAAAAATCGTTTACTTGTGGTATTTTTTCGATAATAATAACTCTGTACAGAGTTCCTCTGTGAAACAAGTTATCTTTTGGTGTTTTGTTGGGTATATGAAACATTAATGAGCATACAACGGGTCCTTATGCGGTCACTAATGCTATTAGTAAGAAAAAATTAAGAAATTTGGCTGAGATTAAGAGCGATTTGAAGTTGCATTATACTGAAACCATACACGTATTTTTTTTTAAAAGAAAATAAAATATGACCCCAGTACTCAAACCTTTTTAACATTTTCGTTATTTCAGTATTCAGACTTTCTGAACACTTTCTTTACAAAAATGTGATTCAAGCCGGAACATAATGAAAGAGAAACTTCAAACAATTTACGTCAATGCCATCTATATCAAGACAAGATTAGCTGAACCGGAGAAGTTGAACCGCTGTTAGTAGATATTTGTAGTAAGGCACTCACTGGGCTACCTGTTCTAAACTTTTTGATTCAAGATGGCGGTCAGTTTAAAAGCCAAATGCTTTGGCTCATCCTCGGTGTAAGAACCTGTGAAGTACACAAGTGACGTAGAACAAAGAATTAAAAACAATAAAGTCAAAACAATAGCTAGAACGAACATAATAGTGACAAAACAAAGAAAAACTTCACAGGTTCTTACACTGAGGTAAACCCATAAGACCAGGTACGTACTTTTTTGTAACATCAAACATTAACTCTGCTTTTAATATGTGCATTTATTTTAATAATATGAGTTACCAACTTTCCGTTCACAAGAATTACAAGTTTATTTGGAAGTGATGGTATCATAACTAAAAGACTTTAAACCCATTAGATACGTTTGTGAAGACCAAAAACAGGCTAACATAATTAACCCTAGCAATTCAATTAAACCAATTTTGAAGGAGACATCGAATTGTATCGCTGTACCCTGTCTGTTAAGATATCTTTTTTTGAGAAGCAGGTATTGCTTTATACTGCTGTACCCTGTCAGACACAAACTTTTCTTTCTCATCAGCATTTATTGAATTATACTTTTCTCTTCTACTGGCCAAACACTTATTTTCTATAGCAGGTTTCATTTGTGCATGATTCCCTCTCTTCCTTTTTACTCTTATAACTCGTTTTAATTATAAGAAATATGTTTTGCCATCACTTTTTGTCTCAGAGTTTTCAACAATGGACACTTTGATGAACAGGAAAGAAATTTGATACAATCTTTAATAGTATTGGGTTGACCATCTACCTTTTATAGCAAGGTCAAAAGCACATTGTATAAGAGAATTGACATCCTCAATTCCTTTGAACACATTAGGCTTTGCTTGTGGACTAAATGCTGCAAGGTAATACCTCATTTAGTTCTCTTCTTATGTAATTGAAAAATACAACTTATACAATAATTTGGGATTCATAATATAAACCGTGTATTATTTTTTGGATTATCTGTGACAAGCTTTTTAATAAATTCCTTGCTACTTCCTTACTCCTCAGAATTACAAGTAATGTCTATAACTGCATCATAAATTTGAAGTGTTCTTGGAAGATCATGGAGAGTCGACTGCTGTTTACCAATACTTACTTATATTTAATCCTTGTAGTCTTACAGCTATGCAGGATGCTAAAATAGTATCAATAAAAAAATATTTTACAGGAAATCATATTGCACACTTACAATTTACAAACTGGCAGGCTACATACATTTCAAATTTATAAGATATAAGAAAAAAGAAGAAAAGCTAAAATAAAAGATACTAGGAGTAATAAAATAAATGTAATATTAAAGTAAAGTTCCATGGGACAGTTAGGGTGGCAGATGGTTCTAATGATAGGCAAGGCATATGCTTGGAAGGCTTCAGGACTGGTAGTAGTGACGGCTGTAATCGGCAGAATGTTCCATAAAGGGATTGTGTGAAGGAAGAAGGAGTCCTTGTTGGCATTGGTGTTGGTGGAGATGTGGCGGAACTTATAGGGGTTGTTTGAACGTGTGTGAGGATCTGCAGGTAGGACGGAATCAGGAATGGGGAAGTAGATGAGGTTGTTGATTGACTTGCACAAGGTTGTAGCTGCAGCCTGATGTCTCCTACACTCAAGTGTCTCCCATCTTAGGGTCTCTCGTTGATGTTACGCTGCCGTATCTCCAATAGTCCCCAGCGACGAACCTCGGTGCACCGCGTTGTACCGCCTCAATAGATGCGATGTGTTGCTTCTCTTAGGGGCCCCAGGCAGGTGTGGCATACTCGACTCTTGGTCTGACTATTGAGTTATAAGCTTGTTCTTTGACCTTGGAGCTACAGCGGAAAAGGTTTCGGCGCAGGAGCCCCAAGATTTTCGTTGCCGTAGCCTTTGTATCGCTTACATGACTGTTCCACTGTAGGTCGTCCTGAATAATTATGCCGAGGTGTTTGTGGCTTGAAATGTCCTCTAGTTTATATTTCTTGATGTAGTAGCATGCTTGTAGGTCTACGGTAGAAATAATGTTCATCATAAAGTTGCATGTGGTTAGGTTGAAGTTCATTTGCCAAGTATTGGACCAGGTTGATAATTGATTGATGTCGGTTCGGAAAGACGAAATGTCGCTTTGAGTAGTTACATCTGAGTACATTACTGCGTCATCTGCAAAAAGTTTGATAATGGAATTGATTTGGCACGTGATATCGTTAATGTAGACGAGGAACAACGGTGGTCCAAGTACAGTCCCTTGTGGTACCCCCCCCCCCCCCAGGAAACTTCCACCCAGTCTGATCTTTCTCCTGAAACTTGAATGCACTGAATCTGATTTATCAGAAAGTTTTTGATCCATCTGCGAGTTTTCCCGCAGACGCCTTAATCATTTAGTTTATGGAGTAACCTGTTGTGTGGAACAAAATCGAAGGTCTTCGAGACGTCAAGCAAGAGGACATCAGTGCGTATGCGTTTGTACAGTGATTTGAACCTGTCGTCTCAAACCGATATGAGTTGAGTTTCAGCCGAGAAGCCTTTGCGGAACCCATGTTGATGAGGTATCAGAATATTATTTACTTCAAAGTATCTTGACAAAAAACGTATGACTAGATATGACATGCTCCATCACTTTACAAGCAATGCAAATCGGAAAATTGGTCGATAGTTTTTGGGCAAGGACTTGTCGTCTTTCTTGTGAATGGGCGAGATGACTGCTGCTTTCCATTCTTCAGGGAAGTTGCCTGAGTCATAGGATTGTGTAAAGATAATTTGAAGCATTTTGGCATATTTGTTAGCAAAGTTCTTCAATATCCATGGCGATATCTGGCCAGATCCTGCTGCTTTATTTTGGCTTCAGGTTTCGTAATTGTTTCTCAATTCCAGTTGTGGTAAAAACGATGTCTCCGATGTTAGGGAAGGGCGACGGGCCTTTGTTTGGGATGTTTGTGGTGTCCTCGTTAGTGAAAGCCGACTGGAAGCAGTTTGTTTAGGATATTGGCTTTGTCCTGGTTGGAGTCGACTACGTTTAACGCCTTCCCGTCCCCCTCCTCCAGACTACCACCGATTTCTTCGTGCACGTATCTGCTGTGCACAAGATCAGTTTTTTTTATAACATAGTTTCGCTGTTTCTTATATGTTTGCCAGCGGGCTGCACTTTTTTCGCATCATTCTTTGGATAGGCGTTATTATCCAAAGGAGCTGCCGGTTGGATTTCACTTATTTCTTGTAAATGTTTCTGTCAACTGCTTGTTTAAGACGTGATTTAAAGAAGTCCCAATTTTCATCAACTGTGTGTTCACTATGATTTCTCTGAGCAAACTCCGTTGCTAGTTCCTCTAATTCTTCTTCTAGGCCATCCAGATTTGCTTTCTTGTATAAATATACAGAATAAGCATATTTTTTGATCACTTTGAGATCGAAAAATACAGCATCTGTTCCGGCATGGTCTTTAGCGTCACTTAGACTGTTTTTGTTTTTAGTCAAGTTTGTTGGAGTAGTTTTGTTGTTCTGTTGTTCATTTGATTGCACACTGGTTAAGTCATTTGTTTGCTTTAATTGCTGTTCATTTGTCTGCTTTGATTTCTCTTTGAGTCCGCCGAAATATACGCTCATGGTCATCTTTTAGTGTGGGTCTACCGCTAACACTGTGTGCTTTTGCAAGAGTTTTGAGCGTAGAGATTGCATTTTGTTGCGATCGAGTAAGAAATTGGCCTTGTGGGAGGCCCTGTTAGGGATGGGAGGAGGGGTACCCGTGTTCCTTGTTTGAATTTCACAAGCAGCTATGTCGGCATTTCGCAAGGTTCTTATGTCGCTTTTCGGAATTTCGTCTTAGAAGGTTTGTGTCGGGGAATTTGACCTTGTTAATTGAAACGAAATTATACTCGTACATAATATATCATCATACGTTTGTTTATTAAAAACCGGAAATACGAAGACAAGCATCAGGAGAACAAAAATCAATCAAGCCATATTTTGCCAGAAAATAATGATAAGATAACTTGAAAACCGAGACCAGAGTGACTTTCAGTTTTTGTAGGTGCAATTTATTTAACCTCGATCCATGGCTAGACTAGTAATGACCCCAATAAATAACAAATCGATGTTACACAACCGTTAAAAAGGAATGCCTTGTATCAAATTTTACATGATAATAATGTAGAGATTATTAAAACATCAACTAAAGACACAACAGCAATGGAGTAATAATAGTGTTTATTTTGGGGCCGTTACGCTTTTATTTGAAAAGCTCTACCCAGAGGTCCAAACGGTCTGGGCGAATGACACTCCTTCCAGATGATGTACGCAAGGGCATTCTGCCAAAGACCACGTTTCGGAGTCAAGGTCGCTGGTCTCCTCGCATCTTTCTTACTTTTCGTGCTTTCTTTTCCTTCTTGTGCTTTTTGACCTTTTTTTTTTTTTTGCCCATGTTGATGACGTCAATGACCCGTCAGTGGTACTTGATAGGGACGTATTTGAAGATAGAAAAAATGGTCAGAAATCGCTTTCGAGTAACGACAGTAACACGAACAGATGACGGATAGATGGAGCGCGCACGTGGGTCTAGCCTCCTATACAGACACTCTTGGACTCGTCATGCAATCCTCCACCCGTGACGAGCCCTAGTCGGATATTAGTGGTCATTAATTTTTGTTAATTAATGACATTAATATATTTCAGTTAGTAAATGAGACGTATTCATGACTCATTTATTGGACTTTGTTAAACCGTTATTGACGTTATTGTTTGAAACATTCGCTGCATGCATTCACAATTCCGAAATTTGCTGTCGGTCTATTTTACCTTTGGTGTCGCTTTCCTATTTCGCTGGAGTTCGTCGCCAGTTCGTCGCTTTCATGTCGCCTGTTCAAGGCTATGTCGCTTGTCGGAATTTACTCCTAACATGGCCTTTTAAGACACAATGTTTCGAATCGTGTGCTTGAGCTGGCGCCGCTGGGCATCATGGAAGACACATCTTGTCTGGTCGTCGACGACAAAGACCATAAAACAAACCCATTTTATAGCTCGGCTAACCACAGGTAGCCCAATATTTAAAGCTGCACTTCCTTAGGTTTGAAAAATCCAGTACTAACTTTCTTAAGTTTTTGGTAATCTGAGTACTATTTTCTTCTAGTTTCTTATAAAAAAAATTCTTGGAGATGTACAATTTATAAAATCAAAGATTAGAGTTCATGAGAAAAATCTAAACTTAGCAAGGTCTTGTCTAAAGGACGCGGGGAGCCATACCTAAGCGCTTTTGAACTGAAAAAAAAAATAGTGTGACAAAGAGCGATTTAAAGCAACTTGAGGGATAAGTTAGGTTTATAAACCAGGGTACTTTTAAGGGTGGCAGGAGTATCCGAAAAGAAAAGAAAAAAAAAACAGGCGTTGGATGTTTCGATCACATCATGGCAGCATTTTACATAATATCTTATTAATAATGAGAAAAGAGAGCTTTAACGAACAAAACGATTTATGCACGTAATTGTCGAAAGATAAACCTTAAAAGGGCCCCCGCGGTCCGAGAAAAATCTGGAAAGTCAGAGAATTTGAAAACGTTTTCCAGGGTCATTGAATGTCAGGGGGACTTTTGCAAAAAGTCATTAAAAGTCAGGGGTTTTTGTAGGTGACTAGTTTACTGTGTTGCACTGTTAATAATTTGATTTTAAAAGCACCAAACTTCACTTATGCAGCTTTGAAATTTACTAAAGCTATTTTTAGACATTTTTTTGCCATGAACTAGTTTTTAGTTAATTTTCAAAACCTGAAAAGTCATTGAAAATCATTTGTCTTGGCCAGTGATGTCCTGGAAAATGTTTCAAAAAAGTCATGGAAAGTCGTGGAATTTTTATGCCAATTGAGGGTACACCTACAGGGTACCCAGGGTCCCCCTGTATTACAGGGTAATCAGGGTCCCCCTGTATTACAGGGTAACCAGGGTCCCCTGTATTACAGGGTAACCAGGGTATTGAGGGGGGACCCTGCTTAATGAAACTGAAAACATAAAAGTTTGCTTCAACTGAATCTGATTGGACATTTGAAATAATTTTAAAAAAAGACACAAATAATAAGGAACAACACATAAGTTTGGTTTGCAAACAATTTTTTCTTACTTATTTTATGTATACTTTTACAACTACAGAAATGCTAAATCGTTTTTACTAGTTACCAAAAAATATGAAATTTTTAAGAAGAAAAATATTCATAAAACCATTTACAAGCAGAGTTTAGGAATTGCTGTTACTCAATTTGTCTCTTATATACGTCGCTATCATCATCAATACTAAAATTACGATAATTTGAAGTATTGCAACTTTGAGTTCGTATTTATCAGTTCGCATCGTTATTTATACAACTCAAGATTTAAATATCAAAATATAATGTTTATTCAGCTAGCTCCTAACACAAATAAACACTAAAAGACTCGGTACACTCTTAAAAGATTACGTGAGGAGAACTCGCTCTTGACATTTCTAGAAACCTCTTCACATTATCTGAATAAGAATCGCTGGGAAATAGTGCATTTGAAAAAAGTAGAAAGCCTTTTACATGCTTAATAAATTATTTTTGCTCTTGTTGCAACGCAATATCGCCCAACGCGATTTTTTTTGAATACTTGTTTAGAATAGAAGCGTCACGTAAGGGTTTCGGAAATTCGTCAAAAAAGATGGTTAAAAATTTTTCACACTTTTTTCAAAAGTTTAACGGCAGCCTACTGCAGGATATTGCTAGAACTAAGGACAGATTATTTTAGTTTACATTCGGTACAGTTTCTGACAGTACGTTTTTACAGTTGGCGACTTAGTTTATAAGTTTAAACAACGTTTTTCTTTTTTCGTCAAAGAAAGATAAAGCGGTAACCACGCATCCTCCTTAATGAGCTTTTTGATTCACTGCACGGTCTTCTTTCGCCTCCCTTTGTCGCTTGGGTTCAATTTTCTTTGTAACACCTAAAAAATAATTATTCAAGCTTTGAAAGTTCTGCGCATGTATTTCAGCAACTAGTATCGGCACTAGGCGGCTTAGTTGACCCAGTTGGTAAGATCCTCGCTTTCAAGTCGCAAATTCACGGTTTGGTACCCGGTGTAGCGGTCTTAAATTGTCATCGTGCTGAGATTGATGTTTGACTATTGCGCATGCTCCAACTTGAATAGCGTTTTCGTTAGAAGTTTGGCGTTGCTCTGAGCTCCTTTCAGTTGTTAGGGTTAAGAGTTTTGCAACTTTCGGAGTTTTGTAAGGGTTTGGGTAAGGATTTGTAGTATAGTGAACATTAGGGCCTGGACACTAACTTTAACATATTACGTCAGACACCCAGCAAAAAAACGAAAAGAAATATTGTCAGTGTCAATGTTATTGTGACCTCCCCCATGGGGCGTTTCAGGTTCATATTACAAATTAAACTACTCTACAGTAGAGTAGAGGGTCTTAGATTGTCCGCTGCAGCAGTTCACATATTTTTCAAACATTAAGAAATGCCCTCAGTGAAACGGACAGACCACAACACCGGGATGACTACCCTGCTCTTTTCGATAAGTGTGTGGATTCTTTAAAGTCCCCCATGAGAGTGTTGGGAGACAGGACCTACGGTTTAACGTCCTTATCCGAGAAGACGCGAAGGTCCAACCATTTGCAGATCACAGAACAAAAGCAGCACCTTCTCCTTTATTATTATAAGATCCTGAGTGTTTGTCCGGCCGGGAGTCGAACCCAAGCCTCCCGCTCAATAGACTGGTACCTTACGAACTAAGCTAACCAGGCGGCGGTTTTGATTGGAGTTTAGATAAGTGAAACCAGTGAAACAACATTTTCGTTTCGTTGAATATTTTTTACGATTATACTGACTTGTTTATTCCTGTGTTAATGTTTAACTGGTCAAACTAAAGCATGCGCAGTGGTCAAAATACAATCTCAGACCGCAACACCGGTTCCGTCGATATTAGAACATTTGTGTGACCTTTCCCTCTACAGCTGACTCAATTTTCCATCCTTACGAGGTTGGTAATTGAGTAGCAGCTACTGCTGGGAGTTACGTAGGAAAAGCAAAGGACGTAAGGAAGTTATTTGAACCAGTTTCAGACATTTGATTGTAAAACTTACCAAGAGCAAAATGTGATTGATCCGACTTGGTGGATGCAACTGGAACTGGACCTTAATATTAAGTAATAGAAATAATTAGTATTAGTTAGACTGATTGTTAGGGCTGTAAGAAGACACACGCTAAGTAAGTAAGAATGTAAGTTTTTTTATATTTAGCCCTTTAATGAATAAGTAGAGGAAGTACATGGATAAAAAGTAAATAGAGTATTATCTAGATAAGTAAGTAGCGAGGTAGACAAATAAGAAGTAAGTAGGGAGGTAGACACATAAGAAGTAAGTAGGGAGATAGACAAATAAGAAGTACGTAGGGAGGTAGACACATAAGAAGTAAGTAGCGAGGTAGACAAATAAGAAGTACGTAGGGAGGTAGACACATAAGAAGTAAGTAGGGAGGTGGTCACATAAGAAGTAAGTAGGGAGGTAGACACATAAGAAGTAAGTAGGGAGGTGGACACATAAGAAGTAAGTAGGGAGGTAGACACATAAGAAGTAAGTAGGGAGGTAGACACATAAGAAGTAAGTAGGGAGGTAGACACATAAGAAGTAAG
>JAOEHV020293038.1:0-11852 GCA_025447995.2 Isaurus tuberculatus | reverse complement strand
GTCCCCAAAAAATAATACTGGGGGGGGGGCATCGCCCCTCCAAAAATCATGTTCAAGCCCTTAATTATTTACGAATGTAATCCTTGTACCAAAATCTACGAATACCGGCAGAGAATATTTGGGTGCCTCAGACGCAGGAAAACTTGTTTACTTCCGTGTTATAAAACTCCTTGGGAACGAGATGCTCTCCTTCCCGATATGCAAAGTCATGTGAAACTCCAAATATGGAAGAACTTGCTAAACTCGGAGAACATCGGAGCCCCTCGGAAACTCGAGGCAAAAATTTCCAGAAGCCAGTGCCGTCAGTAGAAGCGAAGCAACTTTCTTTGCTGGACGTAATGTAAACATGGCTCCCAAACGGAAGAGGAATTCGCCAGACAGACAAAACTACGAAGAAATATGGAAGAAATTCGCAGAAGAAACTTTAATTGGGGCATTAAACTTAGCTTGAGGTAAAACCAAAATTTACTTCTCAAAATGCAGGAAATAGCGTCTCTGGGGATTAAAAATTCAAAATTTCCCGGGGGGAGCATGCCCCCAATCGCTGACGATTGCCCAATCGCTGAAAAGTGTTTCCATATAATTGCTGACGATCGCTGGCAGCATTTTCAACAATCCAGCGATCGTGAGCGATAATATGAAAACTAGGCTTAAGCAATACCTGACTGTGCAGCGCTCGTACCAACTGAGCTACAAGGTCACAGCTGTTGGAACCGGCGAAATCTAGGGGGTCCATCAATGCCACCTTTCCGCATGGGTCACCGCTCGTTCAAAAAACTCCTTTTGATTCAGCTAAGCAGTTCTACCACTACAGAAAGGGTTATGAGACTTCCGACCAATGCCCCCACAAGAGTCCCCCCTCTGAGATTACTTTGAGATCTTATTTATTCGTAAGAATAACATTGGTCTATCAACGAGCATCTTATCAGAAGGTTGTGGGATCGATTCTTGCTTGTAATTTTTTTAAAAAATGATTCGATTATTTCTTCGCTTCTTTGGAGTGTTACAGTTTCAATATGAGAAGAACCTATTAAATTTAACTTATGGGTTCGACGATCAGGAATAAACATGAACATATAGCCACATTGTCATCTATAATTTATTGCGTGCTGTAACTTAGACGGGTAGAATGTCTGATGGTTTACCAGAGGGTCGTTTGTTCGTTTCTTGATATGGTCTAATAAGTTTTTTCTTCTGAGAAGAAAATTTAACTATCTATTTTTTTAAATTTCATTATAGCTAACTTGACAAATATCAACGTTATTCGTTAATTATTCACGCCAGAGATAACTAGAATTGATGTAAAAAAAACAAACATCAAAGTTTTCAACTCACGAGATCAACATGGAATTGTCGATCGTCTTCACACCAGCCTGCTTTAAAATCGATCGCATGTCACCTTGGGTGTATTCTAAGAAATTATCCAACAGTTGATCGGAGTTTGAGCTCATCACAATTTTATCGTTGACATTCCACGTGATGATATGAACAACGGCTATACGTATGTTAAGAGGTCGATACACCTAAAAGACAAATACATAGTTTATTTGTTTCTTTTTACTATTTATGTTTAGTTTTTTGTTCGTTTATTTTTAAACTGTATTCTATAATTGTATTATACAGAATTGAACAATAGTACTGTGTTTGGGGTCATGATTCGCGTGAAAGTTTGATATGTTTCTCACAAATATTGGTGGGATCGAAATTGGTTCGCGTTTTTCTTAATGTAACTGGCAAAGCACTGTTTTTAACTCTTTTCTGACTAAAAGCTGGTAATTGAATCGACACTGCTCCCAGGTAAATAATCGTTTTAGTATGCGCAAAAATAGCTGAATATCTAGACAACCAGTTAATTCCAAGTTTAAAATAATATACTGACAAATGGTTCGAAATTTTTCAACTTTGTGCGTACTATTTAATTTTTTTTTTGAACAAACGGCCAAGGTCAATACAAATAGGCAGAAGTTTGAGGAAAACACCATTGTTTAATGCAGTAGTGTTCTAAGTGGAAAAACAAAATACTTACCGAGTCGACAAAATTTGCAATTTGTTTGGCGCGATTCTCGGTGTCTTTGACATTGCGATTGAACTTGTTGTACTAAAATATCAGCAACAAAAAAAATGTTTATATAACCGTCTTCATTCCACTCAGTAGGCAGCACAAGAACTTATAAAGCTTTAAAACTCAAGTTTAATCCAAAGCAAATGCTGGAATTTCGTACGAGAATTAATTGATTTATTACTCATACAACATTTATACACTCTATAGAAATCCAGCAACTCATTATCACTTTAGAATAGTATTAGTAAGTAATTGTAATACAGACTAAAGCTCCTAACCTACCTGTCTATTGTCATTAACCATAACCAGTTCTACATACTTTGATTCCTTTCCTACATCGCGTCTAACCTGTTGTAAAGATAACATGTATCAATGCCCTAAACGTGGTTGTTCAACGCTTTGCATTATATTCATCCGAAGGGTCATTATGTCTGAGTATGTGATTTGGGAACATTTGAGGATAAGGGACAGTGGCGGATCCAAGGGGGGGGGGACCTGGGACCTGGGACCTTTTGGGATTTTTTTTTTTTTACAAAAACACCACGTATTGCATTTATTTGAACTCCTTATTTGAACAAAGTTTACAAGCAAGAAATTATTCTTAAATGATACGAAATTTGTCGCAAAATGCTGGAAATAGCCATTTTAGAGACTCAAATTTTCAAAAATTTCTGGGGGGGCATGTCCCCAGACCCCCCTAAAAAACTCTCGCCTTTGGCGTTCACTGTGCCCCCCCCCCCTTTTCAAATTCCTGGATCCGCCCCTGAGGGAAGAGGTTTTTTTCGAAGGAAAATTAAACATTTCAAAACAATTTTGTGACTCGTGAACACTGTGAAATGTTGCTGAGGATATTATCCCCAGATGTGAGTGAAAAAAATTATATAAATTTTAAAACTTTATTGATCACACATTCTTTTGGTATCCTAAATATAACATCTATTCTGTTCCCGTTTTTTCTTTCTTTCCGACTGCTTCTGGGATGAAATTATCACTATTAAATTATTATTGATTATCGTTAGTATTTTAAAATTTCGTTTCTGTTATCTTTATTCTTATTCTTATTGTTATCTTTGTTTGTATAGTTGGACACAAAATAAGGAAAATGAAATTAGAAATAGACAAATAGTATTGTTCGAATGGCGCTAAAGTTTTTTTGTGGCAGATAATTGAATGTGCCGATCTACGTGCGCTGACCAAGAAATACCTTTAAAAATGGCCTTGTTTGCCAACCAAAAAAATGCTTTAATTTCTATCTTAAATTTCTAATTATTATTATCATTCTCATGATGATGATGATGATGATGATGATGATTACTTTGAAATCATTATCACAAATACTATCAGTATTATTGTTGTTATCATTTTAGATATCATTACTATTATAATATTCTTATTACAGAGGACGGATAATAACATGAACGATTAACCTACCCTTGTCTGTTGGTGAAGCGGGTTATGAAAAACTTGTCTTGGGTTTAAAGATTCGGTGGTTTTGCCTACACCTGGTTGAGATAACAACATGAGTTAGTGTGGACAATTTGGTTGACCTTAACGATGTACGTTAGAATTTTTTTGAACATTATCAACTCCAGAGAGAAGGATTATTTTTTGCGACATTTGAAGTAACATTCCGAACCAAATGGCAACGCTTTGTAATTAAATAAAAACAAAAAAGAATACCAAGTTTGCACCTAAAATTTTAAAAAGTATTTTTGAATATCATGAAATACTTTGTCACTATTAACCTTAAATTCAAATAATTATCGTCCATTTTCATTATATATATGACATAACTTACGAATACCTACGTTACTGGACCTTGATAGGTATCTACGTAAAAACCACTTTCAAACTCTCACTGTATTTTATTGCATTCAATTACGTTGCATTGCATTGCATTGCATTGCATTGCATTGTATTGTATTGTATTGTATTGTATTGTAATGTATTTTATTGTATTGTATTGTATTGTAATGTATTGTATTGTATTGTATTGTATTGTATTGTATTGTATTGTAATGTATTGTATTGCATTGTATTGTAATGTATTGTATTGCATTGTATTGTAATGTATTGTATTGCATTGTATTGTATTGTATTGTATGGTAATGTATGGTATTGTATTGTATTGTATTGTATTGTAATGTATTGTATTGTATTGTATTGTATTGTATTGTATTGTATTGTAATGTAATGTATTGTATTGTATTGTATTGTATTGTATTGTAATGTATGGTATGGTATGGTATGGTATGGTATGGTATGGTATGGTATGGTATGGTATGGTATGGTATGGTATGGTAAGGTATTGTATTGTATTGTATTGTAATGTAATGTATTGTATTGTAATGTAATGTAATGTATTGTATTGTATTGTATTGTAATGTATTGTATTGTATTTATTGTAATGTAACGTTACGTAACGTAACATAATGTAACGTATCGTAATGCATCGTATTCCATAATACTCGTTGTAGTAACGAAATAAATTAATCGTAAGCATAGGGCAGAATGGCTATTGTTTTCTGAACATTCGGCTTAATGAATTCATATTAATCTAAATCACAATACGCTTATTTCTCGATGCGTGATCGGCTGGACTGGCAGAAACGTGTCAACTACCTTGGCTAATAAATATTCGAAAAAGTTTCATAGTGAACTTCGGAGATGTCAATCATGGTTAAGGTGAACAATAGCAATTATGTTTCACTGATTTTGATTAACAGACGTTATCTACAAGTTGGTAAATCCACTTATAGCAATTGATACTCGATTTCATGATCAAAATTTATGAATACTATTTATAACATTTTTAATTCAACCCGAATCGCGTCAAAGCCGCCTTGCCGCACCGTTATTTGGAATATATGATTACATCAACGAAGAAAGTCTCGGGAAAAAGATTAGAGCGAGCGCCATTCGATTCATCTCACAGGTTAAAAAATTATCTTCAAAACTTGTTAAAAGTTTTTTAAGTTATACACACTTCATTTTTTAAGTTATACACACTTCACTCCGAGGAAGGACTACAGTCCGAAACGTCAGTATTTTCCATTCTTTTACGGTGTATAACTTAAAATATTTTCAAACTGTTTCTATAGAAACAGCTACTTTTTATCAGCTACTTTTGAAGCGCACAGATATTTCGATATTCGAGCTACAAAGAAGCAAATATGGCGTGTGTTATCGTCTGTCAGCGAAAAAGAGTTCGCTAGAATATAAAGTAGTTGATCATTTAAGTTAAGCTGTATTCGAACAAATTAACTAATCTCTGATTATTTCTATTTTATCCCCGCATTTTATCTCAATATTTTTATTTGCTGTTGAATTTTTGTTCGTTTCGCGATTCACTTACCACAAGTGTGTTCCTTGTTCTTCAAATCTTTCATGTTGTAAAAGATGTAATGTAGCTGGCCATTCTGTAAAATGTCAGAGGTAAGAATATACATGTATATGTGCATATAGCAGCATATCTCAAAGACAAAGTCTGATAGATCCTAAATCGTCTTAATTTTTACTAATATATCTCAGTAAAAAGTATATAATTGCCTTGCACAATCATGACTTTATGAAATATTACATTATAGAAACTTGGCAGCATATAAATAGTCCAGCCTTACAGCTAAGAATTTAGTGTGTGTGTGGGGGTTAGTCAACACAATAGCGGGCCTCACGTTAATACATTTCAGGGTTAGGAAGGGAATAACGTTATTACATTTCAGGGGTAGGGAGGGGATAACGTTATTTAAAACTTTAGATTGTTTTAACACACATCAATCATAAACACAAAAGAGAAAAGTATGTGACAACAGATGTGGAATTTCTTTCTTTGTGGCTGGTTGGTTCACGTCTTCCAATTTGAATTATTGATGAAGTAGACTAAACATTTTAATGTCCGCCTTTCTAACCGAGAGGTTGATTTGAATGTGATTTCTTGGGATTATCTTTTTATCAAACTTCGTTTTAATTGACCGTTTTCGGCCTGTATGGGTGCGCGTGTATTTAAAAGGGGGGGAGGATAGCGTGCGTACCCCATGAACCCCCTTTCTGCCTACTGCCATGAGCATAACAACTGTTTCACGTCTAGTGCTCGTTACTTAAATTATTTTTTATATTATGTCTTCCTGATTGTGTTCCAACCAATTGCAACCAATTTCCTGTTTTTCCGCAATACATAAAAATTAACCATTGATGGATCAGTGAATCAATTATTGATTTAAAACGGACTAATTAGACTGACGTACCTCTTTAGGATTTGAATGGATCGGTTGAACATAAAAAGTGTCTTTGCCATCGTAAATATAACCTCTGTGAAAATAAGGATAACAGACTTCAGTTCGTTAATCTATACAATGTATGTTTACTGCGCGCTTGGCAAACAGCCAGTCAAGACTTGTACTGTAATGTTCTGTTCAACTGGTTTCTTGGTCCTTATTCTTATTTAAACTTGGAACACTTTTAAGATTTCGTCATTTACCTTATCACAGGAAATTAAAACTGCACTCTATTAACGCGAATAGAATATCGTGTTAATTTGATTCATCTTATTTTTTGTCGATGTTAATTGATATCAAAACTCGCGTTTATTTTTATAATGAAATTTTGTTTTTGCAATGTAAAAGTGTATTTTTTGTAATGAGCTATACTTTAAAAAGTAGAAAAAAGCAGAGAAACTGCTAAATACAGAACAAGGCTTATCTTCTGGTAATCTTAAAAGATTTTATGGTGTCTTTAGTTTTAAGAGCGTGATATACCAGTATATTTTATACCAATCACAAGTAGCTTTCCATCGTCGCGACGCGTCTTAACTCAAAAACAGTGTTTTAATCTTTTTCTTCAACCATGAAATACTGTTATCTAGCTATCTTGGGTCTGACTTACTCAATTCCTTTGCAAGTACTGAAGGCAGCCGATGAGTTGGGCAAATTCTTGACAAAACCTTGATAATAGCAATGGTCGTTTACCTGTTTATGTTGTAAACAAAAAACGGCTTTAGTTTTAGTAGTTTGTAACAACAACTAAATTCTTCTTTGGTTTCTTGGCAGAAGGGTGGGAGGAGCGGTTACTAAGAGGTGCTATATTTGACTGCGGGTGACCCGGCTTCAAATCCCGTTGAATGGAGTAGTCCTAGGTGATTCCCGGATGACCTTATCAGCGCTTTGTAAAAAGTTTTCTGGTCTTCGTTATTTTAAATACCTGTTCTGCTACTAAGTATCTCTATGTCCAAATGGAGAGGTTCAAGAATGAAGCGGTAGGTGTCATAAAAACCTCATAACACTTCCGGTACAATAATAAATTTATTCCTAATACAGTGTGTTTGCATATCCTTTGTCACTTATTGAATATAGCTCTCTCCCCGAAAATGCAGTTGTTACGAAATAGTACCACGACGCTTTTCATAAGCTGTGGTGCTTGGAACCAACATATAATAAATCGTGTTTTTATAGGGATCATCTTCGTTTTGGAAAAACATGCGTTCTTTTTTAAAAAGCCCCTTTATTTTTGAGTCAAGGGAGTCAAAATCGATACTTGAATCAACTAGACTCCTCCAGAATCCTTTGCGAATGTCCAAAAGCACTATTGATTTTTTTGTTCTGCTATCCCACAATGCAATACTCTTCAGTTCCAAAATCCTTTGCGTGCCTTGCAAATATAACCTTTGCAGCCATGCGATCACGTCCTCTCACATTATTGTAACTTCTTGGAGAGTGTTGGAATTTCAGTTGCTGTTAATATAGTAAACTCCAGTGGAAAGTTCGTCTTCCTCAGGTTATCATTTACAATAAAGACCACTGCTATTAGTACTATTAATATTATTACGACTAGTACAACTATTAATTATTACCATGTGGTGTTTGAAAAAGATGAATATTCGAGCAACTAGTCGTTTTGAAACAACAAAAAATTGACTTTAAATAAACACTACCGTTTCCTTCATCAAGTTTGTTAATTTTAGGTCTTGGTTAACAATTCACTTGCTAATCGTTTCGGTTATAAAGTAATCTGTTTTTATGCAATCAAGATGTGAAACATAGGAAGTCTGATTTTCGCACACATTACCATAATTAGTCACACACTGCTTATTGGACTATGAAATTTCCGTGTGCAATATTCAGTTTTTGGTTAAAGTATTTTAATTGGGTGTCAGAACTTAACTAACCCAAAAATCTCTTATGGTAATTGTACTCTAAAACGTTCCTCTGAAGAACCCAGTGCTGCCAGTGTTCCTAAAAAATAAACTTCCTTTAAAAATGGCTACGAAGGATATAACTTGCTTTAGTTGAGATGAAAAATAACTTATTACCCTAAAATGTAGTCAGAATCTGACAAAAAGAGTTACGCTGGATAAGTTTGGTAAACCTTTTTTTTCGAATCCTTTGAACGCATCTTTGACTTAATTCAAATGCTTAGTCAATAAGAATTTAAAATTAAATAAAGATTGGCAAATTTCCGCTCACGACCGTAACGAATATATCAAGCTAACGATTCTATCGTTTTTTAGAGAATAGGTCTCGGGTTTTATTTTGACGCTCGTTTGTAGGAAAATCCTTTAAGTTCATGAAACTTTTCTCAGCACTTTGTCTTTAAAACAGAAAAGATTACGTCATTGCCACTTTGTCTCGTGATTTCGCTAAATATCAAAAGAAACATTTATTAAGAAAACAGGACTAGGTATAGGATAAAACGTAATCAAACTGAATAAACAATAAATTTGACATGACTAAAGTCTTAAAAAGGTAAAAGGAAAATAATCAAAACAGTGACCTTGGGTAGCTGTGCAAAGACATTAAAAATAAATTGTAATTAATTGTGCTTCACAAAATTCTCACAGTTACGTTCTTAAAATAGAGTATATATAAGTATACAACTTTAAAGTTGATATTTAGTTTCTGTTTCATAACAAAACTAGTAAAACGCAAATCAGGGATATTCTTTAAAACAAAATTCGTTTATTCAAGGTCATTTGTACTTTTAGTAGTATCTTGCTGAAAAGCGGAAATGGAAAATGGAAAGATTTTTGTGTGTGTATATGTGTGTGTACAACTCAAAACAAAAAGCGTTGACACACTGCGGATATTAAAAGACAAAAGAACTGTGACGTAAGCGTTTGAAAAATCACAAAGAAAATATAACACGCGATTCACATGCAAAATTTGCAAAAACAAATTCCATATTATTATTGGTTCACTTACTGTGAAAATATGGATCAGTAAACAAGATTAATAACTCGCGGATTTGATAACTTTTTGTTTTGTTTAATATATTCTTAGCCTAAAACACTCTTTGCTCATTAAGGCCAATTATATTACGAATTTACAAAATCTTTTAGTTCTAGTACAATTTCCGGAGAAATTATGAACAAGTAAGCATCTAATAAAATGTGAAATAAAATAACTTTGCTTTAAGGCTTCAAAATTTGCCAGGTTTCACTTTCAAAAATGTTTAACAAATTGCATAATAAATAGTTATTGCCAAGTATGGCAATAGTTATTTTTACATTCATATAAAGTCATTACGGTTTATTATTATCCGTTTGCTAAAGTAATTAAACCTCAAAAGGTATAAACGTTTTTATATGTATTGATTTGTGTTAAACTTTGGAACAAACTAGCAACAGTTTTACAACAAAAATTTATCAACGTGTTTTATCTCCCTAAAATTATCAGCAAATGAATTCAAGCCCAATATACCGACGTTAACAAAAAGCACAAAGATAAACTTTTGAGACATAAGCAAAAGACACTTTCAGTGTTTAGTATGATAAGAGAAAAAACATTTTGCAAGAAATATTCAATACAGGTGATCTTTTTTAATGCTTTATGATATGCACACTGGAACAGTAAAACTTTCTTAAGCAGTTCACTTTACCTGAAACGGCGTGAAGATGACCTTGCCGTGTTGATCAAAATGACTGCTTGTAGCGTGAGACGGCAAAAGATCTCTGTGAAATTTAGAAATAAAAAAATTAGCATTCCTGTGTTTGGACAAACCATGGATCTCAGGAACTTTTGAGGAGTCGAGGTCTGCCAAGCTTAGCATGAACTTCACTCACCGGTTCAATTCGAGTTGTACAATGTAACTTTTTTTCTTTCCGGGAGAGTAGATTTTTAGTTTTAATTTGTTGTCTTTGTGACTGTGGGTGCCAACCTGGAATAAAAAATGGTAAATTAAGAATTTATTCAATAATAGTTTAATAGTCGAAATATTTCAATGAAACCTGCTTATACTATAGACGTACATTGGTCACGAGTTTGTCTGTATCCCTTCGCCATCGTCCGTCAATATGAAGTCGCGGCGTTATAAACTCGTAAGACAACAGTTCTCCGAAAATTTTATCCTTAAGATAACTTGCTTCCTTTCCTGTAAGAAAATTTAAGATTTATTGACTGTTCCACAAAAAAAATATGCTATCTCTTTGGAGTTCTACTGCAGTGTGTCAGTCAAAATTCAATGAAACGAAGCAGGTCCAATAACAACTTGTTCGACTCTTCAATGACTTGCAGAATTATCTCACCTTGAAAACTAGTAGCAAAAGCACAATCAAGCCTAAATATTTTAAGAGTTAAAGCAACTAAAATAAAAACCGATGAAGACATTTTTTTAGTTATATCAAAGACCTGTTCCTCTACCAAGTGTCTGTATGTCCAAATGGAGAGGTTCAACAATGTAGTGGTAGGTGTCATAAAAACCTCATAACACTTCCGGTACAACAATAGATTTATTCCTAATACAGTGTGTTTGCATATCCTTTGTCACTTATTGAATATAGCTCTCTCCCCGGAAATGAGGTGTTACGAAATAGTACCACGACGCTTCGCACAAGCTGTGGTGCTTGGAACCAACATATCATGAATTGTGTTTTTACAGGGATCAGTTTCGTTTGTAAAAGCAAGTGTCCTTTGAAACCCCGAAACACAAACACGACCCCCTAAATTGTTTCAAGTATTGGAGGGCAAATTTTGCGAGGACACAGGAAAAATTTGTAGAGATAACCCATTTGCTTTGCCTGGATTGTTTACTCTTAAAAACTTTTTTTTCCCTTTTTTAAGTCTTTCTATTTCATAGTGTTTTTATCTTGTTTTTTAGATATTTATTTCCTTGCTGAGTTTCACTCACGTGAATTTCCCATATCTAAATAAATCGAACAAAGTAAAACTAGTACAAGGTCCTAAAATAAAAAATTTGGATTACCAAATTCAAAGAACTTTATCACCATATTTTCCGAGATGCGTACGCACATTTAAATTCTTCTTTCTGCTTTTACCTCGTATGGGAAAGAAAACGCAGAAGTTTAAACCAATGAAGTGAGAGGCAAATTTTTTACCCCAATCTTATTTTAAATTTTGTTTAATCTGCGTCCGCTACACAAAGTAAACTCGATTTCATTTCCTATTTTGCACTTGAAGTCAATAGTCAAATAACTATTAACCTGTATAGCTACAGTACTTTGATTTTATAAAGAAAACTGATGTACTAAGCCAAACAAAATAAAACCAAAAAATATTGGGGCGCAATGAACCAAAGATATCCTTTTTTAATTAAGGGAATATGTCCTCTGTACCTTTCAAATGCTTATTTTAAGCGGGTTTCGATTCAACAAATATGGATAGCATGAGCATGCTATTATCTAATACTCGCAGTCATTAAGATGGGGAACTAAAGACAGGTTGGTGGTGTAAATTATTCCTTAATGTACCTATCAATTTTAGGGGAATGCTTGCGGTCCGACCTCGTTGAGCTGCGTCCTCGTAATTCAGTCCTTGACTGCAAAAAGGGCGATTAGCAAGGC
>JAOEHV020292932.1:0-11853 GCA_025447995.2 Isaurus tuberculatus | reverse complement strand
ATTGTGACGTAATGTAGGGTGCATAAACAAGAAAAGAAGGAGGAAGAAGAGGAGATTATTTTGTTGCTGGCCCTCCGAATGGGAAAATCTGCCGAAACACAAAGAAATGACACGTTAAATTTTTGAAATCAAGGTAAAAATAAAGAAAACCCTCACCGCTGTGTCTCGACATTACGTCATTCGACCCAGTCCCTTTGAGCATTTTTAGTGGCAAAATAGCCATTTTAAACTGCGAAAAAAATTGCCAGTTTTTGTCTTACACCACTCAAACTTTGGAATGATACGTTTAAAACGCTATTTTCCAAATGTGCAAAAAAAAAAAAAAAAAAAACTTGTCATGGGCACTTTAAGCACACGCAAATTAACCAACTGCGCATGCGAAAGAGAGGCCTGATTAAAATCTCAGGCTTCGTCTCGTTGAAAATCACCAAATTGTCCTATGCCGAAAATCCCTATGTCCTCTCAAACAGCGACAACTGAAAATTGCATGAATCATCGTGTTGATCTTGCTAAAACATTAATCTAAACTCTCGCATTTTCTATGCCACCAGGTAACTTAGCGGTTTATCCAGCTAGTGGTTACGCAGTCACTTCTAAGTTCTACTTCTATGCTACAATTGGATGGAGTGATGACGAAGACGACCTTCCGCTGAAATACGAATTTGGTTACTACGAGAAGAGAGGCGGGGAAACTAAAGAATTTTTTCTCAGCATAGCAGATGAAAAAGCCTCGTTATTAAATAGAATCCTTCCATCTGGTAAGTCTGACAATACTTTTGTTAAGTAATTAAAAAGAAAATTAAAGTGCGGCGGAACTTGCAGAGTGATTTACTAAAGTAAAATGGCTCAGGCTGACCTTTATTAAAACGTTCACTACCAGTCAGTAAAAACTGTAAGTTGCTAGAGGTAAAGCGGCAAAGAGGGATAATAAGTTCATGGTCTTAAAACACTATTCTGCTATTTTAGAAAACAACGTTCATACCCGAACATGCGCAGTACGGTTATGTTTTCTGAGCGGAATTTCATTTGAGCGAATGGTCCACTCCAGCCTCAATATCGGACATGACGTCATTAAAGCTCGCGAAAGACTGGAATGGGTTACTGCAATGCATATTTATATATGCAGAACTTATGGTTTGCAAAGTTTCGAAGAATTGCTCAAAAATTCGGAGAGTTTGGTAAGTTTTTATAGAGGATATTGTTCAATTTAGTCGCAAAGTTTTCGAAGCTCGGATAGTCAGGGTCTCGGGAAGGTTCACGGTCGTTTCCTTGGAGTTTTAAGCCGCCGTTTTATCCAAAGATAAACAGCTTTAAAGTTCGCAACCAACCGAAGAAACATGCACCTTTTTAAAAGAAACCGGAAATTAAGGATATTTAACAATTATTCGCCGAAGGCGAAGTGAAAATAGGCCCCCACTATTCACTCAGCCTGAGGTGAATAATTGTTTTAGTATATACTACCCTGGAAAAAGTCACATATAATGCAAAAAGTACAGTTTTATTGATTTATTTGGTAATTTTACTCGAGTTTTGGAAACCGCGCTCGGCTCCATTACGTCAGAATAATTTAAAATCCCAACAATGCATGTTGGGGCGAATTTATGATCAACAAGGTGAAAGTGTTATGCAATTTAAAACAAACAAGGTAGCACAAAATTCACTTTCTTAAGCGTCATAGTCAATTTAAATGTGTTTCTAAGGAATACAATTCTTTCTGATATCACTCAAGATATTTAAAGTTGAAATTGAACACGCCGCTGGCGAAGCTACCACCAGCGATCAATTTACGTGCTTGTGCAATGTTTTCCTGAATGTTGATATGAGTTGTCGTGGCATTCTCCTGGACATTCTCAAGTCGAGATTCTGTAAGAAATCTATGCTGGGCAGTGTTCAGTCCATTATCCACAGATCTGAGGGCAACACGGCGATCGGGATTCACAAATTCTGTGATGGCAGAGCTCATTTCTCTGAACTGATCGAATGTTGGCCGGCTGTTGTACGACTCGAAGCTTGAATCACTTCGATGACCTGTGACTGCAAAATATGGCGGTTTTCCATGTTTTTTGCTGACCGAGCATGTACTATGGTAGCCCTGACACACAGTGGCTAGTGTATGGAGGATTAACTCCAGCATTTTGGCTCATTCGGTTCATCATGTTTTCAATGGTGTTATGCCCGAGCGGGACGGCAGCATACCAAACTTCTTGCTGGTGTTGCGATTAAGACCACAAACTCAGAAAAATCTTTAATCGCAACACTCTAAGATAACACGAAACAGATTATCGACAACAACAACAAGCGGATTTAAATTCATCTAAACACGCCAACAACACCGCAAACAACACAAAAGACAACAAAACATGCAACTGCCGACAAAATAACACATGCCCACTCAACGGAAACTACCTGCAATCATCATTTATCTACCAAGCTACCGTTACACGTCAGGACAATAATGCTACTGAAACATATGTCGGACTAACAGAAAACGACTTCAAAACAAGATACAGAAACCATACTGCATCATTCCGTCACACAAAGCACAGAAACTCCACCGAACTCGGCAAACACATCTGGACATTTAAGGACAGTAACATTTAACTTTATTTCGTGGCGTATTCTTTCATCTAGCTTCCTCTACAACAGCTCAAGTAAAAGATGCAACCTCTGCCTCAAAGAAAATTTTTTAATAATCTGCCGACCTGTATTATCATCGCTTAACAAACGAAATGAACTTGTATCTTCATGCCGCCACAGAAACAAAGCATTACTTCGTAACAGCTGAACAAAACAATCAAACTTACCGCCACATTAATTTATGTGATTTATGTAATTTATGTAAACTATGTAAATTTTATAGTATAAGTATGATGGTCGCGAGCATTCTTTTCATTAAATCCCCTGAAGAGTGAGTTAATCACGAAATAGGCTTGTCGAGATGAAATCGTAGTCTTTTTGTTTTTCCTTACGTCGAGGAAAACGAAACTTCTCAAGGTCCAAGCTTGAGCATAAATATATATTTGTACATATATATTTGCAGGAATTATCCTGCACCACTGATTACGACGAAGGCAGAGGTCTTCTTCTTCTTGAATTATTCCACTCCGTTCATAGTGGAACATAGGGCCGCCACTATCGAACTCGAAATCGAACGTACTCTGTTTTAGGCTGCTAGTTTTTCCTGATTTCCTGATGGTTCTAATTTTCTCGAGTTCTTTCAGTCTTGTTCGTCTCTAGCTATGTAAAGCTATATGAGGATATCACTCTTCTCTGCTCATTATTACTATTATTATTATTATTATTATTATTATTATTATTTATTTTTTTATTATTATTATTATTATTATAGAATAAGATTAATGAAAACAACACATGCTTCGCTGTGACTCTGAGCTTTGTGCTTACGCACTCATCAGACAGTATTAATCACAGTGAATCATGTGTTGTTTTCATTAATCTTATATTCTATGATTTAGCTCTACACTTATGTGTATTGAGCACTGTTTAACGGTATTTGCAACTTTCCTATATTATTATTATTATGAATTCTAATCACAGATCACATGTGGCCGGTTATTTTCTCCTTAACAACAAGCAACGACTCGTCGCCTTAGATGTTAAGAAAATAACGCAAAATTCTGGCAGTTTGCAATAGGCATGCTTTTTGTAGTGTACCAAAGTGGAGATCGTGACTGACTTGAGAAAGCCACGATTCAAAACTTGTGGAGATTGTGCCAAAAGCCCAATGACAATGGGAACTATTTCACTTTTCTACAGTTCCAAATTCTTTTTAGTTCCCATTTGAGGTCTTGGTAACGATCAATCTTTTCCATTTCTCCATCAGGAACTCTAGAATCGAATGAGCAAGTTACATCAGTGATGGTACACGATCTTTTTTCCTTATCGAAGATAATAATGTCTGGTTTATTGTGGGCTAGTTCTTTATCTGTTTGTATGCGCATATCCCAAAGGACCTTTACACTTACATTTTCAATAACAGTCTTTGGTCAATGTTCGTACCATTTCTCGTTATTATTATTATTATTATTACAGGTTTACATTTTGTATGATATACAAATTAGTTAATGAGTAGCCAACGTTTACAGGTGACCCTGATGATGGCAATAAGTTAACTGTCTTTGTTGACGTAATGGACAACTATGGGGCAACAACACGAACGGAGAAAGTGATCACGGTTACTCCACAAAAAATAAGTAGTTCTGATTTGACTCAGTTTACTAGCAACCTTGGAGACACCTTAAACACTGGTGATATTAGTGGATTTTTAGGTGAGATATAACACTCTTTGATTATTTGTTGATTTTTTTTTAAAAAAAGAAATTATTGAAGTAGGTCTGCGAGTTGGCAAAACGTGGGATTTAATCAACTGAAAAAATCTAGGGACATTTGATAAAGAAATAAACTGTGTAAAGATTAGAGTAAGTTAATGGTTTGAATGTGTTGACCCGAATACCCATCCCCGACTCAGACTATTAAATGGATTAGCCAATTATCAATCACGGTATGTAAATAGATGACTTGCTAGCCCCTCTACCTTCCTCTTCGTCTTCTTTTTTGTCTTCGTCTTCGTCGTCGTCGTCGTCATCTTCTTCTTCTTCTTCTTCTTCTCCTTCTCCTTCTTAGTTTTCTTTTTATTGTTTACGTCTTCTTCGTCTTCTTCTTGTCTTCTTCTTCCTCTTTTTATTTTCATTATAAATATTATTAATTTCTTTAGACAATGGGAAAATATGTTTTACACTTTGCTGGAGGTAAGCGTGGCCTAGTTGTCAGGGCGCCGGACTTGAACGCGGTTGACCCGGGTTCAAGGCCCGCTCTGACCACTAGTTGGATTTGTCTTCAGGTAAATCCTAGAGTGAAAATCCACCACGCTTTGTAAATAGCCAACTGGTCTGCCTCCTGCCAGTTGGGATTCTTAATTGTGTCGTAGTTTGTGTAAACTCGGAGATATTAGCTTTACAGCTACCTCAAAATCCGAGTATAAATAAAGCAATTACTTTACTTTTACTTTTTTACTTAAAACGATTAAATAATTTCCCAGGCAGCACAGGAGTTATTTTGGACTCGTTACCTGAAGACGATGGAAGTGATCCTGTAGTTACTGCTTTTAAAGAGTCTGCGACCGGCAATGTAAGTAAAACTTAATTCTAGTTGGCCTTTTCATTTCGGAAAAGTTCCAATTTCTGGTTACCAGTGTGTAGCTAAATCCATTGACAAGCCTAGTGGTTCATGGGGCCGGCGCTTAAATCCAGTTTCCGTAGTGTTAAGCGGATGAGAGTCCTTGACGGGACAATAATCCGTTGCAGATTAGCTCCCAGTCGTAGCTTGTACACATTCATTTGGGAGATAATCTGCGATAGATCAGATCGAAGTTTTTAACCACTTAAGATTACGAAAACCTTAGATTAGTGCTAGCTTCATTGACCAGTAGTCGTTAAAGAATATATCTATATGTGAGGTTTAAGTAAAAAACAAAGATACTTGGCTAAGTTGTAATTATAAGTGCCTATATTGATGACACAATGGGTCTGAAAGGAGGTGTGATTGTTTCGGGAACTTTTGACTTTATGCAATTTAGGTAGACCATATAACCTAGCTGGTTGGGAACCTGGTGTTAGAATCTAAGATACCGTTTTTCTTAAGTTTTTTTAAAAACCGCTGTAACTGACCTTCCTGCGTAGAGTCAGATCAAATTCCAATTTTTTAAATTTAGAGTTGTCATTCAACAGCTCAGCCATAGCTCTATTGTAAACTACCTCATCCATAACTACGACTCCGTTCCCCTTATGTAGTCTCAGGATGATGAAGTCCTTGTTATGTTTCAGTCTTTTCAATATCTTATGTTTCTTTAAGGATACACAGGACCGCACAAAACAGGGCTGTTTGACAAAATATTCGGCCAATCTTAAAAAATGTATACATTTTCTGAAAGGGTAGAGAATGAAATTTCGAAATAGTTATTAGTTTTAGCTAGTTTTTTTATATAATTCACATGCGAGCGTACTTTCTCAAAACAACACAAATTTTTATTCGAGTTTACTTTCCGAAGTGTTGAGCGTCACGCATTTGTTTTGTTGAACAATCGAATCTACCTACATTGAAGTACAAAAAGGTATCTCAGATTTCTTTTAACGCGCTTCAAAAATCTTTTATAATTTTTTGAAGTTGGAAGTTTTCTTTTCAGATGTCTTTTGCAGGAAACTGCGAATAAATCAAGAACGAGGCAAAATAAAAAAAAAATCGGAGACATGCACGTTTTTGTAGTTGAGACATATGAGAAAAAGTTGTCCAAGTTTTATGGAAACTGACTAAACGGTCGTGGAGAATAAACTTCATGAAGTTCGAAGTCTGTGCCAAAAAAGATTTGCTAAAAAGCGAACTTTTATATCTCGTGTTGTGATTGTCGGTGTTTGCTTCAAGGTGTCAAAAAAAACACTGTAGAGTAACCCGATGCTGTGTATCACTCAAATATCTGTCATAAAAACGAGCTCCTTTGGTATTTCACAGCATAAATTTATCGTAAATGCCGTGACATGAGACCTTACGTCATGGCAATATTTACATATGTTTGACAGCTCCTGTCATCAAGCCAATACCTCGCGTTTGGTGCTCAAAATGCTTTTTGCGCTGTATCTCAAAATCAAAAAAAAAGATTTTTATTTCGAGTTTTAGAATTAGAAAGCTTTAATTAATTTTCTAGTTGAAGAAAAAAAATCGTACAAATGATAATTTTTTGCATTATTTTGTCCCGTGTATTCTTAAGTCATTCATGGAAGGTTTATAAATGATTTGAACTTATTTTCAGTCGTTACTTTATAATACATAAAACAGTCTCAGTTAAAGTGCTCGAATCATCCCGGTGTATGGGTCTGAAATTTTCATCGTGCTGAGATTGTATTTTGACTACTGCACATGCTGTGGCTAAATTAGTCAAACATTAACACAGGAATAAACAAATATAAATTTTACCCAAACCCTAAATTATACTCCGAGAACGATTTTTAAGTGTTAATAATAAAACTCCAAGCAATGCAAAATTCCTATTCCAAACGCTATTCAAATTAGAGCATGCGTAGTAGTCAAGATAAAATCTCAGCACGATGACAATCTCAGACCGCCACATCGGTCGGATCCTTTCGATTTTAAAGTGTATATGATAGATTTATTTTTTATATCCTATTTTGTTTAGTCATGTACATAAATAGGATATTGATTTACAACTGAAAAGAAAATATTACTTTGATTGTTTTCAGCTAAAGCTGCGAACTTTCACATCAAAAATTAGCTGGCATTAAAATAATGTCTGAAACTATGCAGGCCTTTAAAGGATTCTGACCGACAACCTTTGCGATAGCGATACAGCACTTTTTTACCAAATATGGAGTCACCTGATGTCAGGGCGGGTCAATTTTAATTGGCCATCTTTTATATACGAATTTTTTTTTATTTTTGTAGCTCTTTCACAATGATTTAAAACTCCGTACAGAAGTGCCTGATCGTTTAACATCTTTTTTATTTAGTCATGGTACAAATTAGTCACATCATCATTCGATGAAAATTTTCTATCTTTCTCATTGGTCCAAGCCAACCACGTGATCTACAAATAACTGCCTAAAAATATGACACTGTTTATGCGTAGTTTCGACCTCCTCTGTCAAAAAAATGGCGCGTTGCGTTATTTTCGCAATGAATTTGAAAACTGAAAAATACCGACTTGACTTATTTTACGAGGCAGCGCGCACTGACCGCTTAAAAGTTAACCCATCCCACAAAAAAAATTCAGTCATCGAATGATAAAACAATTATTGGATTTGTTAATCGCAAAATATTGTGATTTGTCATTGTCTCGCAAATTAATTAATAATGAATCTGCTCGCCACTGACAAATTACGATATTTTGCTCAACCTCGTCCAATAATTGTTTAATATTTGTTAAGGCACATCACTTTACCAGTGTATTAGCCTCTTTGACTTGTGATGTCGTTAAAGTGCCTATGAGAAGAAATGTTTTTTTTTGCATATTTGGGAAATATAGTGTTTAAACATACGATTCCAAAGTTTGAGTTGTGTAAGATAAAAACTGGTGATTTTATACGCGGTTTAAAATGATTATTTGCCACTAAAATTGGTAGCAGGGACTGGGTTGAATGATATAATGTTGAGGACACAGCGGTGAGGTTTAGCTTTATTTTTACTTTGATTTCAAAAATTAAACATGTAATTTCTTTGTGTTTTTGCAGATTTGGCCATTGGAAGTGCCAGAACACATTATTCTCCTCTTTCTCTCCTTTTCTGTTTCTCCTGCATAATAAAGTATTTTCGTGCACCCAACATTACGTCACAATCTATTGTGAAACGTAGCATTTTGGCCGCGCAAGCCAACTACCATTTTTCGGATGAAATATCCGAAATTTAAGCGCGTATAAAGTCACCAATATTTGTCCTACACAACTTAAATTTTCGAATCGTACGTTTGAAACACTGTATTTTCCAATTGTGCAGAAAAATTTTTCTTGTCATAGGCATTTTAAGCTGAATATTCAATTACATGTGATTGTCGTATCACGTTTAAACGCTGTGTTAACAGACTATGAACGTCATTGAGGATGGTGGTTTAACAGATGACGACACTAAAAGACAAGTCTTTGCAACAACCGCGAAATCCACCAAAGGAGGCCGAAAATTCTCAACTGAGTTCAAGAAAAAAATTGCAAATATTTTAGTTTCTATGGCTACTGGATCAAGCTCAAGTAGAAAAAGAAGAGCTACGTCATCATCAGATTCAGTAACTGCCTTGACTGCAGCTGAGGTATTATAATACTAATAATAGTAATAGTTATTATTAAAGACGCTAACCAGAATAATAACAATTATTTTTTTTAGCTTTAAACAAACTTCTCAAACTCATCAATTATTCATCAAGTTAAAACAAAAGAAATCATAAACGTGACCATGGTTTGAAATGTGATTTAATTAGCATATATTTTTAAGATTTTATTTCTTTGTTTACTCCCTAGTGTTAGTTTTGATTGAGAAGATTTATCAAATACTCAAGACAGTGTTTCATCACATTTCCAAAACACCTCGAATTTCGTCAAAAATACTCCGCTGCGCGTCGTATTTTCAACTCTCTTCTCAGTGTATTGAAATGTGATGAAACACTGTCTCTCGTGTTTGATTTATTACTTAAAAGATGCCGAGGCTTCTGGTAATTTCTTAGGGAACTAATTTTTGCAAACAAAAGAACCATTACACTTTTTGACAATTTTGCCATTTTCAAGTTAAAAGTGCAAACACACAGAATTTCGTTTGAAGACTTGCAGATCGATCACAAGTTTTTTAAGAAAAAAATTATTTACTTGATATCTTCTGCTCTACGATTTTGCTTCAACAGCTTTTTGTTCATTATTTTTTTATTTTGTTATTGTATATTCTTTTTTATTAGTCGATATAAATTTCTAAGGGACGTTTTTATGTCCCAAAACAAGTAAATGCGGTGCTGTATTTGTTTCTCTTTTTTTCAGGCCCAAAGCCGTCTTGAAACACTTGCCAACTTGATAACCGTGGATGATTACACAGCAGACGGTATGGAGCAGAAATCACAATATCTGACCCTCTCAGATTCCATGGGGCAACAAATGTGCGCCGGCATTGTTACTGGTCAGCCAGCAGCGGTCGCCAAAACGTCTGTCTCCGTTGTCTCCAGCGTAAAAGACAACTTTGCAACTGTAGACAGCTCTTATCGAGAAACAGCGTGTAGTGATTGTCCGCAGATTATAAAAACGACAGCTGAGGTTCAGCTTGGTACGGCTCTCAAGACACAGTATCAATCGTGGGTTTGTAGAAGCGAAGAAACCTGCAATGGCGCATGTGTCTTAACACAACAGGTATTCTTTTAATGTTTTTTAATCATGTTTGTGTCATTTTTATAGTCGCAGTAACATTCATCTTAAAGGTTACAGTGATTCTTGTTTGATCATTACTGGTGCCATTGTCACAGTCGCAACACTGGTTAATATTATAATTACTTCCACACGCTAATGTTTGTGGCAAATGGGTTTGTGAAGGTCGTGTGTTATCATTTAACTTTATAGTTAACGAATTAATTGTGATTGATGTCACGCTCCTTATGAGTCACGGTTCTCATGAGTCACGGTCTCATTCACAGTTCCCATGGGCCCCAACCAAATTTACAGCAAGTTGTTTCAGCTATAGTCAATGAATTGTTCAAGATCACAGTCATTCGTCTTTATGGTTAACAGTTTGGTCACAGCTGCTGTTATGGCCACAATCAGGGTCTCACACGATCACAATCCCAGTTACAGTTAGTTTTGTTCATGGTTAATCGATTAATAATGCGCTCAGTCTCGCTCGCTATGTATTGTAGTCACATTAACAATCATCTGTCGTCGCGTTCTCGCGGTAACAATCTTTATAAAATTTTCAACCTCGAATATTGCGTTTCGCGCGTTCTGATTGGTTCACTCAGTCTAGGTTATCAGCTCATATTTGGAGTTGACCATATATGGAAACTGACTGTATTGTTTGCAAAGCCGAAAAATAGGCTCTGAATAAAATTTAGCTGTTATTTTTAAGTATCGAAGAGTTCAGAAAGCTCAAGAAATTTAATAAAACAATTATTTCATTCGCGCTTGTTGGATATAAGATGATTTATAGCCAACTCGGCGCTACGCGCCTCTTTGGCTATTTACCATCTCATATCCAACGCGCGCTGTTGGAATAATTGTTAATTATATCGTCAACGGCTAGCTCACAGCCAAATTCAAAAATACTTCTTAATCATTGCCGTAAGTAGAGTAAGAACTGAGAGCTACAGACTGTTCGGCCGGTCAACTATTCGTGTAGCTGCTCTGACCAAGGGCAAGGGCTAACGCGTGAAATGTCAGTTTTCTGCTAGACTTACTGCAATGATGAAATATTTCAACCTAGAGTTCACTAAGCCACGTACTTTACTTACCCGTCAACGCGCTTCAGCAGTTGTTTTAAAAACAAAAGCAACCACGAATGCTTTTTTAATTCGTCATTACATGGTTTAAAGTTTTGATCTTTACACCGTTCTTCATGTTTTAAATTACTGCAGCTTTTCTTAATTTTCTAATATTTGTATTTATCCGTTTGTTTACAGCTCCCGGTGAATTTATTGTCTAAATCAGTCACAAATACCAGCGTGTCTAACATAGTTGGCATAAAACTGTTTAATCCAGAAACATCCGCAGCAATAAGTATTGCGAGTCTTGCCAGTCCATATACTCTACGCCTTCCTTTGGAGTTCAACCCCAACACGACAGCCTACGTGGCTAACCAAAGTCGAATAGCTGTAAGTGAAGGTTTTAGTAAAAAATAGTTTTAAATAAAGCAATCTTTCTCGCTAGTTTGGGCATTTACTTCGCGTAGGTTTCAACCAATCAAAAACAAAATAAAGTTTACCTTAACTCGATTTAAACCTATCACAAACCTTGTATCTTCTACTCAAAAGAACAATTGTTAAGTACGTGGATGCAATACGATTAAACCTTAATGCTAACTTCTAATAATCATTATTATTACCTAAAAAATGCTTTGATAGCTTTTTATGAATACAGATCTTATAATTGGTCATTTTATGTTAGGTTTGGTTAAGCATTTAACGGTGATTGAAGGCTGCTGTCTATAAAAAAGCACTGTACATTGGAGACATTGGACATATATATATACGACGCCTTAGCCCGAAACGGGCGAAACACATCATGAAGAACACACAATGATGACATAATGTTAACTTTAAAGTTCTATAAAGAGTTCATTTAGGACAAAAAGTAAAAGATCACTTCTTTT
>JAOEHV020292832.1:0-11857 GCA_025447995.2 Isaurus tuberculatus | reverse complement strand
ATCGTGCGTCTGTACTCTAATAGATCATAGGTGAGAACCAATCAAAACGCGAGAATAACTTGGCTTATTATATAATTGTAAAGTGATAAGTTTTATGAACTCTGTTTTGTTTGCATCTGATTTAGAATTCAAAACTGCGCACACTAAAATATGGTTAAAAATTGCAAAGTTTGTACATTGCACTGACGCAAAAAAGCCTCCGATAATAAACGCCGGTTTACATAAGCCCTCTCCAAATATAAGCCATCCAAACAGCACTTTTGAAAAAAATATAAGCCCAGGGTTTTCACGATATTTGCATACAAGTTACGGCCACAGAATTATGCAGTGAATTTAGTGTGTCGTCTTTGAGATTCCGTTGTGCCATCTTATCGAACAAAAACATTTTGTTTTCTTTGTGATTTCTGTATTGTATATCACTATATGTATATTTTGAAGAATATATCGAAGAAATTTTGTATTTTAAAAGATTGGTCCGGGGCATTTGTTGTTTAGTTGTTTGTTTGGGAAGGGTGCCAGGCGCCAAGGCTTTGACGCGACGGTAAAGAGTTCATTACAAAAAAGTTTGTACCACAATTATGGAATGTTGGAAAACCTGACGCATTCAATTTATTAATTCCAAATATAATTGACCCCTTAACTCACTTCGTAGTTTTGTAACGCTGTCACAAAGCTCAACTGTTCGTGGTACGGAAATGCATTTCCAAATCGTTACATACATATACAAAAACATTACGAGACGTCATCGTTATTTATAGTACTATTTTCAGCCTTTTTAAGATACCTACTTAAATCATACTGTTATACCGCAATATTATGATAGTTGTGCACAACTAAAATCAGTCTTGAATAAATATTTGTTGATATCAGCTGTCGCAATTACATTAAACTATAGGCGTTTAACACAGCATAGTTGTGTGGTTTCAATGCTGAACTTATCTTTCGCAGAAATGTTTTTTTAAGTTTTGAGTTTAAAGTACTGATTAATATGTCTAAATATATTGTATTATTTTTTGAAAAAACTCTTATCAACTACTGATATGGAAAACCTCATCTGTAACAAAAGAATAATTATTCTTTGCTTTAAAAATTGATTTAGAGGAAAGAGATAAGTAATTTTTAATTATTAGAACAAAAATGCACGAAACTTTTAAATAACGGAAAAGATCCTAAACTAAGGAACGTGTTTCAGCTAATTTCAGCTCTAAATTATAAAACGTCTTGATATATTTGGAAGATGCAGTAGATAAATATTGCAAAAAAAATATTGAATTTACTCTCAATATTTACAGGGAAAACTTGAACAAATGAGTACCTTCAACAATAAGTTTTACATTTCACATTTCGAAAATTCTTGGGGACTGCAGCTTGTATTCATTGTTTAAAAATACTAACGTTGTAATTGTACAACTTAGCTTTTTTTCAAGCGGTGTTAAAACCTTACTCTACTGGCTTTGTTATATTTTGACATAATGTTTGTAAGAATTAAAGGTATTGCAATGCAAATTTGTTTAATGGGATTAATGTATGGCAAGCTCTTGCTACATTAAGTTCAGGATCTATGAATTTATTTTGTATGTTTCTTCGTGTGTCCAAGTTGTAATGTTGGGATCCACTCAATATCATAACGTTCTCGAACTTTGGAAGCTTTGCCCAACACAAAGTGCCTTGAACACACTTGGTCATTTCTGAGTTTTTCTACGGTCAAATCGTCAAGACTTACAGCTGAAATCCAGGCTTGCCTTCTTTTATTTGTCAAGATGTCAGGACTATTTTTCTCTACATTTTTCCGGTCTTATTGCCGCAGCCAACAAAAGGGCACATCGGCATAGCAATTAAAACAGATTTTGATATATAGACAACAAAAAAATTGGAAAAATACAACAAGATGTCAGCCAGTCAACGCTTTCTGTTTGTTGTGTGGAACTCCAGGAGACTAAGTCACATGAGTGAAAACGCTTTACATAAACGTCTGCCATGATAGTTTTAACTATTTATTTATTAAAATAATGTAATTATTTGTCACATTAGCACTTAATTATTTAACTCTGTCTATAGACACACTTCCTACGGTTCTGTATTGTATTGTTTTTGTTTTTTGTCCTTTTTGCTTGTTATACAAGGCGGAAACTATTATATTGCGAAAACCTCAGCATGGAGTTCTGATTAATAGAATTTGTGTCCTAAACGAATCCAGCTTTTATTTTTCTCATATAAATTTGCATCAACTAAAGTAGTTTTTATTCAGTAGAGCTTTTTTTGTTATCAAAAATATCAAAAGAGGAAGCACTTAATATATGATAGTATTTGCAAGAAATACTGTGGTGAATTTGATAGTCGATGCAAGATTTTAATAAACATGATTTTTAGTAAACTCTAATAATTTACATAAAACCATTGATCTTTGATAAGCAGAACAGTTGCAGTTTATGCTAATGATTGTTTAGAATGAGGAAGAAAAAATGTTAATTTCTAATTGCTTCTGTTATAAATTGATTGTTTTTGTATACTTTCCATCTTTTTTCATCTTGCTTTTTCATTTGAGTAGAACACCACAGATAAATTGTTATACTTGTAATTATTTTGTTCTTTTCCTTTATTTAAAAGTAGTAAACATTTTGCATTGCAAAGAGTAAAAATATTCATAATTCTAACTCATAGGGAGCTTTAACAAAGCCGCATAATATGCGCTCGGATTGTTAAGTTTCCAGGTAGCAGCTCCTTTTGTTATTAGTTTTTAAAATCGAAACTTATAACTTTATTCTGCCTTCTGACTTTTTGTTGTTCGGGAGTGTTTGTGTTTTTAATAATGAGAAGTTTAGCTAGCATTATCTTGCTTGCGACTTTTAGTCTTTGCGATTCAATGAGCAACAATTAGAAAAATTTAAACTGAATGAAAAATGTTTGGCAGTTCTTAATTTTGGCTTGAATTCTGTACCAAGACGGGTTTTGTAAATGGAGGTTCAAATCGAGCCCACTTTTTGTCTTCTTTGACAAAATCATTAAAAAAAAAGCCATTTTTAAAGTGCGATAAAGCGTAAAGAATTAATTAAATTGCTTTGGGTTTAATTTTCACAAAACTTAAACGGATCAGCTGTAATAGGTTTATATTCTTGTTTCCTACTTAAGCAAAAAGCAAAATTCTTTTCCAGCCTTCAGGATAAAAAAAAAACTGATCACAGCAAACTTCTCACCTGAACTGTATAATGTGCTTGGCCAAAACTTGTAAAAACGAGCTTGTGCTAAACCAATCAACTGAGATATATGTTTTATTTCAGTTTGACCCGTGCAGAAGACTTATTTGTTTGGCTCGGAAACTTTTTAATGTTTGAATTATCATTCTCGGTAAAACTCACTTAAATGCTTGTTTTGCGAGAAGTAATCTTGAAAGTAGCTGGTCCTTTTAGACCTATATATATGATTTGGTATCTATGCTGTATGGAACACACTAGAAAGTTCACTTGAGTTCTAAACGTTATCAAGGGAATACTCCTCCGTAACAAACGAAGGCACCAGAGTTATATTGGAAATTCTGATATCACCCGTCAAATACTTTTTGATAACAACCACAACATGTACATTAGTCAATATTTTTCATTGCCTTGATGGTGCAATATGAACTTACAGAAGACGGGTTTGATCTAAAAAACTAGTTTTTTTGCAAGTATTTAAATTACTCTGATTAAGGAACAAGTCATACAAAATTAGCATATGGAGATATGAACGCCCTCCTTTCTTTGAGGTCGGCTTTGATTCATTGCATTGTAAGACACTAGTCTTTTAATGCTATTCTTATCCATTCATTATATTTTTTTTTTAAATGTCAGGCCTAAATGTTTAGAACGATGAGATGAGCGGCGAATAAATGTCTTTTGGAAATTAACAAAGAGCTATTTTATCTTACGTAATGTGTTAGAGTCTACTTCCCATAGATTTATATTTAAGAAGACAGAAACTTTTATCACTCACTATCAAAAACCACTCAAAACTAACTTATCCAAAAATGGTCTAAATCCTTCAATGGTTTTAGAAATTCTGTAGTTAGTGAACCATAAAACATTCTCTAAAACTACGCCTGAAATCGTCTTGTAGCGGGTTTAAAACTGTTTAGAGTTTAGTTTTGAGATTACAAGTTTAGTATCAGACTACGATTAAGTTAAATGTTTGTTTGCACAATAATAATAATAGACGTTTCGAACGTGTAGTGGTTGATGGGTGTTTGTTGAGATAAGTCAAATAAATGGCTTAACCCTGAAGTCAAACAAGAAACCATTTCTAATGATATGTGGAACGTCAATGAAACTCATTGCAAACTATTGAAGTTTTTTAGTACAAAACTATAACCGACGCCTTTGATGACTATGTAAAACAATTTCTGTTTGAAAAAGTTGTCCGTTCAAAACTTTGCTATTTATTACAATCAGAGTTATATAACGATTTACTCATACTTATCGCTTGTCAAAATCATTTAAAGCTCAATCAATGTTGTGTCAGACGTCTTTGCAAAAACAAGTACCATAAATCTCAACTTGTAACTTTGTCAACACTTCATACCTGGAATATCCACCGATTGAACAAGTTTCAACTTTTATCGTTTTTGTAAATCACTGCACGGCTCGTTTCAAACCACTTGAAATCTATGTTTTGTGTTTAAAATGCTCAAAGGGCGTCGATCTGAGTGCATTAACCATGCAATACACGTTTGAGTGGATAATAAAGATGTTAATGAACCTTTGCTCTTGGCGTATATACACTCCTATGTCGTTTCAAGATTATAGATACTCCTTTACACGCTCTGTTTTAAGCTATATTTCAAAAGCTGCCTGTTGAAATTAAAGGTTGTAAAACAAGTACGATTTTGTAATTGCGTTCAGAGAGTAGGGAGAGGCAAATAAAAACAAAAACAAGAAAAAGTATAAAGTAAGAAATTTCTATATGGATCATCAGAACCTTTTGTCTAAGCAATTGCAAAACTAAACAATATATATTAGACAATTTAGCCTTTTTTAAAAAGCATAGTCTTTTTTTTGTAAGAGCGGTTACTTTTTAAAACCTTAATGTTAGCTACACGGTATATATATATATATATGCGCTTCTTAGAAATACATATTTATGTGCTCGATAAATATATATCGTGTTTAACCGGAAAACAAATATTTGTTGTTTTTCTTATTTTAACTTTGTAAAACACCGCAGACCCCGGTTGTATGGGCGCTTACACTTTCCCGCCATTTCGTTTGGTCCCGTATCACTTGCTCTTACAAATAAGACCAATTAATCGATGTTCTTTAGATTTTTTTCTCACAATTTTGTTGCCAGTTTAGTATTTTTTTAAAAAACGACTCAGTCGGCAGTTCATTGGTACAAAAACAATATACTAGTTGCATTGAGGAGGTCAGTTCAATCCTTTTGCTGATCAAAGTATGTTAGATATGCCAATTATTTTAAAAGTATTTTTAGATTTGGAAAGCACATTGATATTAGTGGTTTATAAACACTCAGTTTAGTCCTTTTTAACTATTATAAATATCATTGTTTATATTTTTATTCTTTAATGTATGATAATTGATCAAATACCTTGGCATTTAGTTCCCCTGTTCCTTAAATGTAATGCACCACTCAATATTAAACCAGGGTAGAAAAAGGAAGGATGGGGGGGGGGGGGGGAAGGCCGGTTTAGGGGTTGGGATAAGACATTTTTTAGTTTTTTTCTATAAAATGCCCTACCCTCGGGCAGACCATTGAAGGTCAAATGAAATCTAAGGTCTCCACCTGGGGATATATTTGATGGTCAAAAGTCATGTTTGTCAAATTTCCCCACCCTGGGGCAGAGCATAAATGTCAAATGTCCGACCCTTGGTCTAGTCCCTCCAATGAGTCCAATCCCCCCCCCGGGGCGCTTAATACTGATAGGTGCATAACTGACGAACATCACAAAACTTGTTGAAACTCTTTTTTCATCGATAATTGGCTCTTTCATTACGTGACCATTGTCCCTACCAAAAATACAGGAGCTGGTAAACTAACTTATAATTGCTTTAAAACCATAGAAGTTTTACGCATAAGTACGAAGGCTCTGCGTATTTATAACCTGATTTTATAACTGATAAATCTGCCATTTCACAAATATCTGGTCAAGAACGACTAATATAAACATGAAAAAATATCTTTTGCAACATTAACAGCAGTATCACGGACTATGGTCATTAGTTGTATTTCGTACTTTGTTAAAGAATCCTGGACGATATTGGACTCTGGATCCCAGCTGGTGGGTTATGGATCTCAGCTCCCGGAGTCCTGCCGGATCCTTGTGTTGGGATTTCGGATTTTATACCAAGGTTTCCTAATTTTAAACCAAAAATTTTGCTGATTCAAGAATTGTTTACACGGAGGAGGATGGAGGATGGGAGAGCGGGGGGGATGGGTGTTGGGGGGATGCAATCATTGTAATCGGTTGCCGCAGCATGAACACAACTCATATTTTCAGTCGAAAGGTTACAAAAAACTTTGACAATATTTGATATGTATTGATAGATAATCTCTTTAGTTATATTTGATGTGTTATTGTCAACTTTCCAAAACGGTAAGAACCATGAGGCATTTTTTATTGCTAGTACAGACTCTTAATTATCTATTTCAATTCAGTACCTTTTTTATGTTTTTTTTTCTCATTTAAATTATTTACCCTAATTGCCCTAATTGTTAAAAAAAAAACTTACTATAATTCAAGCCAGCTGTCTCGGTTTTGTTTTTAATGTTGTTTTTTTGAAGTGATGAAGAAACTCACCCTTTTTTCTGAAATAATTGAAATTATTATATTCTTGAATATCTAAAATTTGGAAGTAAATACTTTCCTATGGGAACTGAAAAATTTAAAAAATTCTTTTCCAAAACAGAAACAGAAAACGCTGAGTAGCTATTTCTATTTATATACCAGAAATATTTTCTCTAATTATATCATTTCTCAACTGTACTAACATTGTGTATTATTTTATTTGAATTAAAAAACATTTTTTAAGTTCATTGCTCAAAATTATGACATCGTTCTTTTAAAATTTTGACAAATAAATGCTAGAAATTAGTTTTTTATAGTTTCGATACTTCGTGGTAATATTTACTTATAACTTCCCCTCGTTAGCTCTCACGTATTTGTTATACAATACTCAAGGGTGAATATCCCACAGGATTTGTGCACGTGCTGTTAGTTTACAATCTCTAAAGTAAAGGAAGTTTTCCAAGGGATCGATTCACAAAATCTATCCAAGGTCATATGGGATTGCTTTTTCTATATACTCCACAAAAAGAAAAGGCCACAGAAGTTGAAACTGACTGAGCCATGAGAAACCGTTTCTATTAGTACAGTTAGTCTTTGGTTCCTTTTCATTACCGGTTTTGGCTGAAATTCAAGTATCTTGTTAACAGTATAAGTTATTTTAATTTAATCTCAGTTACGAGTCAATGACAGGAAAAACAGTGTTTGAAGTTATGAACATTCAAAGTTTGCTATTTAATTATTCAATGGCAATTTGTGAAACAAGAAGCCCGCGTTGCCTTAACATGTTGCATGCCTTCTCCACGGATCGTTACAGAGCTAAACAACAGTGATAGGAGCCGAAATCTAATAAACATTCATATGACTTTGTTATGGAATATTAGAATAGAAGCTGTGTCTGATTCATGAAAGAAAAGGTGGAAGAGAGTTGAATATTTTTGATGAAAACCATTTAAGAATTGACGGTGTTACGTTCTAGCAATTTTAAATCGAAGCAAAAGGCTGGAGAAAGAGAGATTCATTGTCAATATCTCTGTTGCAATCTTTAGAAAAAGGAGACTGAAAATATACATATATATCAACTTTTAGCGGACCATTCAATAGAAGGTTGTTTGATTAGTTTAACGGCAATTTGAGTATGCGCTTTAAGACCTAAAGAAGTGTTAAAATCAACACTGAATGAGAACCATCCATTCAAATCTTTCGTGAGCAGATTAACTAGCCGTGCGTTTGCTTTAAGATGTATACACCAGAGCTAGTAAACATCATTAAAATGTTTTTTTTTTTTTGGCTTCCTTAAAAACAAGTCATATTTAAAATCTTTAAATTGTATGGAACCGAAAAAGAGAGGAAAGATCAACACTGCTGATTGCTCTGCATGTTCTGTAGTGATCAAAGCGAAACAGGGATGAAGTAAGAGAAATTTACTAACAAGCCTCTGATTCAATCTTTAGCAAGAGGAGATTGAAGTCGTTATACTCATTGTTTAAAGAACCACTTTTTGATTAATTTATTTCCAGTTTTAGTTAGCTGTAGCCCTGAAAAAGTTTTAGATGTATACGTGAAGTCGGAGGCCATTGATTCTTTATGGACACAATACGTGTCCACTCGTTCTTACAAATAAACTATTGACAGAATCACAGAACTAGTAAACATCGTTTAAATGATAGAATGTTCAAATACATGCCTGATGAGTTCAAAGAATCAAGTGGAAAGAGACAAAGAATGGGAATAATACCTGAATGATATCAGATGAACGTTGTCGATAGCATTGTTAGTCTTGCTATATCAACTCGACTATATATCGACCGTTTAAAATTACAGGGGATTCGCTGACTAGCTATCCTCCCTGAAGCAAACACTTGTTTGTGACTGAAGTATTTTATCAAGATGTGGTTGGGTATATCACATATAGATATTGTTCAAAAAATGGCTGTTTGATTAGTTTAGTGCCGATCGCAGTGAGCCAATGAACTGAAAAAGTGTTAGAACCATGAAAGGATAAACGTTAATTTGTGACCGATGAAATTTTTATCCAACAATGGTTATGGTTGATGGCTAGTAAGAGGGAGAGAAAATCAAAACAAAAATTGTTCATGTGAACTTGGTTTTGAAAAATACGTATAAATGATGTTAAGTGGTTAAATTTTTTGGTCAAATTTGACTTCCGAAAAGTGGGTGTTTCTCCGAAATAAAATACCGTTCATAGGGCGTTCAAGGTTGACGTATGACTTTCGTTCGGCTACGTTAATTGTGAAAACATTCTGATAGTATGACGATTACTAATTGTGTATCAGCTCAAACAGCGATTTTTAGCAAACAGAATGCATTCATCAAAATGATTATTCGCAAATACTCGAAATGTGCTAATCCTTGTCTTTCGAAGTGAGTTTCGACAACCTAAAAATAAAAATCAACATCTCATCAAGACTAATGGTGTAAAATTTCGTGCTTAATACACAAACTCTTATATTTGATTTTAACCTCGTGTAATTTGAATAACTAAAACTTTTGACCTTCTTTTTATTTCTTAAATTGCAAGGTTACTATAACATTTAAAGCACTCGTACACCTACCTCCAAAACAATAAGCCTTTTTCTTCAATGGTTTTTAGTTCAAATTTGTTAAAGCAAAATAGAATACATTTACCTTTGGCAGGGGAACCAGTTTCAATGAGCTAGAGCTCCAAGACTGGACAATATTTTCGCAAGTTTCAACTTTTTTATGATGCACAGAAAGGTTAACTTTGACCTTAAAGATTTTTTGGAGGAAATGAACTTATAAGTCTTAGCCTTGCAGGTGGGGCTAGCAATATAAAAGCAGCAATATCTGCTTATGGTTTGGTTTGACATATTACTAAGCAATATTTTTGTCATACCTCGAAGTTATAAAAAGTACTTTCAATCAACTTCCATTCAAAATTAATGATCGTGAGGAACTAAGCCGTTTAATATTTGTGTAATTAATTACACGGCTGAGCAAGAACATTTCTTTGAGTTCAGTCCTCTGTTTGCGCTGGAAATGGTTGGTATAGTGTTATATAGACTCATTAAGAAATTTTACACTTTTCTTTTAATAAAACCTATTCGTTTAGCTCGTAAAACTGACTTTTAGAACAACTGAAGCTGGCAAAGCAACATGGAAAACTGCATGACTTATCAAATTGCAGAGCTCCATGTTTGAAACACTGGTTATCGTATACTTTTAATATTGCATTTTGACTTAATGAGAAGGAAGAATGGAAGAAGTGAAATCCAACAGAACTGAAAAAGAAAACTGGAGAGGTATATATAGACTGTGTTCTCGTTTATCTAGACTTAAGATAATGTAGATGCTGGATCAATCCAAACTTTAGGGAAATTTCTCAGCTACCCCTCCCATACACCTAGTGTTAAACCTTACTGTACCTTGACTAACGCTAGGATGGGGTAAGTAAGAAAACTCTCGGAAAATTTTCCAACATTCCTAAGGCACGTGATTCACATATGTACTTCAATTTCAACCTCGCAATATCCCATTAATTAATCACGCACAAACAAATTTAATTTGATTCAAATCAAAAGAAATTTGTCTTAAAACAAAATCATTATAAACAACTTCAAAAACCTGCATGAAAGCCTTTAAGTTTGACTAATAATTCTTTTCTAACTTTCCACTAAAAGAAAACATCCAATACGATTTTGAGCATATCAATTCAGGGACTTTTATTTCCCATTTTTCTAACAACAGAATCGGGTATTTCCCTATGACAAGTTGACAAAATTATATCAATAGGAAGTTAAATAAAAAAAGGAACAGAAAACACAAATCAGGCACTTAAACTTTCACACTAAAATTATTATCGAAAAGTTTCATTTACGTCAATATATTAGACTAGTATTTATGGGGAACACCCAATATCTTATATCCTTTCCTCTCAAGCACTCATATAGTAATGAGACATAAACTAAATGTATATATTTAACTAGCCAACAGGGATTCATTGTTCAAAACTGTACATGTTTAAATTTTAATCTCGAAGTCATTTATACAGTAAAGAATTATCGTGCTTGTAAATAACAATAAGATTATTTTACCGCAGAAAGATTTCAACCCCAAACTTTCAGATTCTATTAATGTATATGTTCATATTTCGAACTTTTGGTGCTTTATACAAATCAATGCCCATTTTTCGATTTTTGTTGACTCAGTAGAAAATCATATAAACTATTTTCTTTGTGGTTCTAATTTTAAGTATTGCAATAGGTGCGATAAAAATGAAAAGAAAAAGACGATGAAAACAAAAGAAAATTCATTTTCTTTTTATTTTTTCTTTGTTTTAGACAAAGTTTTAACTTTTTTCTTTAAACATTGATTCCTTAGATACTTGTCTCATCTGTATAGAGGTTTATATGAATCCGAACGTTTAAAAATTAAAATCGCAAATTATTTTCTGGCTGTTCTTTTAGGCAGTGTCTGGTCTGCATACATTAAACTTTAACATTCTCACCTCACACTTTGCTTTTGTGTTTTTTGATTTCTGAAAATCAAGTACGCATAAAATACCCAATTGCTCTACACGGGTGTTCAAGTAGAATAGTGGTAGATCATTTGGAACAACTTTTCGAGGGCCGTTAGTTCGAGTCCAAGTGGCACAAGTACTCCACTTTTTTATCATCAAAAAAATTAACTTTTGAAATGAAAACAAATAATTATCAAAGATTTTTCAGTAGAGAAAAAAAAAGAATCGATTATTTAACGCAATCAACAAGCTGATACACGTGGGGTATAGGAGTTAAAGATTGCGAATGTCCCTGGTTCGACATTCTGCGTTTCGAAACGTTTTAGCCGATACAAAATCAGTCGCAATAATCGCAGTAACGAGAAAAAAGCGGGGAAACGTGGGAAGATGTTAACAAGTCCACTATTCCAAAGACAAACAGTAACTTTATTACTAACTGAAATATTACAATATGGATACAGCGGGTTTTGAACTGGTGACCCATCGGACTCTGAACCCACCGACTACCTCTAAGCCATACTCTTATCTCCCGAATAGACGGGGGGGGGTCCGAATAAGCAGGGGGGTCGGAAAATTTTCTAAAT
>JAOEHV020292731.1:0-11857 GCA_025447995.2 Isaurus tuberculatus | reverse complement strand
TTGTAAAGAAATTACTATTTAAATTTTGCCTTAACCCGGGGTTAAAATTAACAAGCTTTTGAACAACCCAGCCCTGGGCTAGATCTTATTAGCATAGCGACCGTTGTTACTTCCTTTTTGGGGCCGCAAATCAAACAGCTAATAATCAGGCCCAGGTTCCCACACAAGATATGAAACAGCTGTCCATGGCTGATAACATCAGCCTCACTTTTTTTTTACGGTAGATTTAAGGGGTAATGCCCGCTGTCAACGTTGCCTTAGTGCAGATCTTAGTGTCTGCAAATTATTGATACGCATAGTTAGCAGAGTTAAATGTTAGGAAACTTGGTGGCTTTCTTTGTTCTGTGATTTTGTTCTCAAAAGTATGAAAAACTTGTGTAACACTTGTGTATAGTTTTTACCTCGCCCACAAACCGTACCCTAGGGAACCATGAAAAGCCAGAATATTTGCAAGTCACATTGTTATACCACATTACCAATTCAAATTCATTTCATTTCAAACCAATTCATTGTAAATGTTCTTGCAACTCAACTTCAATTCAGACTGACGAGGGCCCTTTGGGCTGAAAAGATCTTTTCGAAAAACCTGTAATCTAACTGCTCAAAAGCTGAAAATAATAAGAAAAATAGAGTATTCAATGATTTTGTTCTCTTTTTCCCTATTGAAATATGACGTTGACCGTGCACAGATTACAAAAGGTTTTCAGATGTAAATAAGGAAACGGCCAATAGAATAACGAGCCATCACACCTAGAACAAAAGATCATAACCGTGCACACAACATGAAACAAAGCAGCATTGTAGTCTTCTTTGTAGTTTTCTAAGTTTCCCAACCATTTAACTCCACTAACTATGTGATACGTAAGTATACTACCTGACTTGTACATGTTATGAACAGGCAACGTCACAGTTATTTAAGCTTGAGAAAGGCGATCCCATGTACCTCGTCTCCCATAACTTTTTTAATGGTCCGTCCCTTAATTGTAACTTTTTTACCATAGTTTTTCAGCCATGCATCATTTTCGTTAATGTGAGCCTAATCGGAAAAAAGGAAAAGTATCCAACTCTTAGCCACCTGTTCATCATATAATAAATATTTAAAAATACAAAGCAAACGCTTTAGTACTAACATGTAACCAGCATTTACTTTCTGAAGTTGAAGTGAAAATAATGTTTCGATTAGTATACACAAACTCGGTGGCCTTAACCACAAATTTTCGGAGTTTTTACCTATTGTTTTTCCACAACCCTGGTTTTAATCTATTCATCTGCGCCAATCACAGTAACTAGTACTCGATTTTATGCTTATATTCATGAGTCTAAAACTTGTCAAACTTAGAGCTTACGCAAAGAGTCTCAACCAAAAAGAGATTTAAAAAAAAATCCAATGTGCATGTTTTTTTGTATTTGCAATAATCCTAATTTGCGAAGAGCGAGTCTAGCCCCGCCGTTTTATCATTCATACTTCCCAAAAAATATTTATTCTCGGGAGGTGAATAATGTCCCATATATCGAGACATGATAAACTAATCATAATGCCTGTATCGCCAAGGTCGCCGGGTTTTTATGTAATTCTCATAGCAGTTTGAAGTTATAAACAAATCATAGAATGACACAACTTGTGCGTCTATCTTTCCCAAAAAATTGGTATTTTGCCCTGAGCAGGGCTCGAACCCACGTCTCGCATTTTTTCGAACGAGTATGTTGGATAGATAGACGCACAAGTTGTGTTATTCTATGATTTGTTTATAGTGTACTAGTCTTTCCTAGTCTCAAAAGACATATATATTTCATTCCGAAACCTTGTCTGAGGTTATAGAGACAGAGACGTACTCAAATGAAGAAATCATTGGGCCCTTGGGATACGCCGATAGCCTCTACACCTCGGTAATCTGCTTCGTTGCCAGCGTGGTGGTGCCTGATGGTTTAGTGGTTAGCACGCCTGACTAGAAAACAGCGAGACATGGGTTCGAGTCCCGTCAGAGCAAAATACAATTTTTTTCGGATGAGTATATGTTGGAAAGATAGACGCACTAGTTGTGTTATTCAATGATTTGTTTGTGTACTAATCTTTCCTAGTCTCAAAATACATATATTTTTCAGTTTGAAGTTGAAAGCTATAAATTTTTAACCTTAAAGAAAAGATAAAAAATGTATTCTATATTTTTTCATCGCCTTCGAGTTGTTTAAAAATAATTTTAAACTGTTGTCTGAAAAAAACAAAAACAAAAAAGCATTGGATACTTTAAAAAGACAATTTTTTCATTCTTTGTAGTTTACTAGTATTAATGACGTACAGAACCTCAAATAAAAATAAAATAAATTGTTTAATGTTGATGAAATTGCATTTTATCAAGATTTGTTTCCTGTGTGACTAATTAAGGGAGAGGTGGGTGGGGGGTGGGGGAAGCGCAGAGTGTAATAGCTAGGGTGTTATAAGCTGGTATATAACCGCATATTTTGTGAGCTAGAACAATTCCTCGTGTTCCTTTTGATTGCCTTTTCATGCTTTCCCAACACTGACATCCGCCGAGTGGGCGGTTTTTTAGGGGTAGGAAGAAAGGAAGCTCTTACTGGAAGGAAAGACCATCCCTTGTCCATTAGCTACTTGAGTTTCATTTCCTGTTTAATAAAAATGATAAAAATGTTTTATACAATGAACCAAAACTTATTATACACACTCTTGTATTTATTTCCAAACACTTTTTTGATCAATTGTTTTGCACTAGCGTTCACCAATTAAATCATTATTTCATTTCAAAAGAGATATACTTTTTTTTATCAAACAACTTAGTTTGGTTCTGAGAATTGTAGTTTGGCTTATTGCTCAGCTGATAAATAATTGGCTCTAGCATAGTTTTTATTAGATTATTTTCGTGAATTTAGGAATTGATCGACATGAGCTTTGCGATGACATAACTTTGAAATAAGAATTTGTCTCATGCTTCAATCAAACTATGAACGCCATGAATGGCTTTTGAACGATATTGGTTCATAAACTCCTTTTGTGTTGTTCACGAAATCAGTTTTTTGTTAGAATATTTATGTAGATCTTAAAACATTAATCAAATATATTAATTTACAGCGACTTTTACTCTTGTTACCCTTTTTGAGAAAACTGCTTGAGCAATTTAGGAAATTCTTCTCTATCAAACTGTTTGCAATGCGAACGGGGAATTAAGTTGAAATCATTCACGCTTCGGGTGTACGACCCGGTATATTGGACTTTGCACGGGGGCTGAGTTTGTCACTCTTATTATGCTGCTCTATATGGTTTCTCTTTTTTCCGTCCAAAAGAGATATAGCAAATGAACAATAAGTATGAATAACCTAAAACTAAGTCACAGTAATTTTGAACGTCGGATGTTATGGGTGATCTTAAAATGGTAATAGTAATAATAATAATAATGATAAACAATATTCTAATGATAAGAGAAACGAGGAAAATAAAGAGTAAAAGTTAAAACTTCTTTGACTGCCTGTTTGCAGGTGATAAGGTGCTATTCCCCCTACCAACGTGCATAACCTTCGTACCATTATGCTAACTGCAAGTACGTGATATCACGAACACGCACAAGCGACCCATACTTCCAATAAAATTCCAGCAAACTTCCTGGAAGTATAATCCATCGCCTTTTTCGAAACGGTTCAGTAATTTGTATTGCTTTTGCGTTTCTGTGCAGTTCTTCGTTTCTTATTTTCATGGGCATGGCCAGAGGGGTGAAGGGGGACGAGAGGGGGAATGGGTGGTACAGGGGGCCTCCTGAGCATTGGGCTGGGATCCGGGATCCGACATAGTCTTGGATTCCTTTACATAGATAGGGCGAATTATTATTTGCAAAGCTTTCATTATTTAGGACTCCAATCATTGCAACGTTATCAATTACCAACGATAGTAAGACGTTTCCTTGCTTACGTTTTGATATACACTTTTTTTTTATTAAGAACACACTTAATAAGAACAGTGAGGCTCAAATCGCTCGAAAACTAAGAACAAATTAAGATTAATTTGAGGCTGAAATGAAAATTTTAAAAAAATTAAAAAAGAAAAAAATAGCAAAATGAACGTAAAAAGAAAAAAATAGCAAAATCAGCGTGGCAAGCAGTCATCACACAGAGCATCACACATTAAATAAATTTCGTTACTTATTGTTTACAAGTATACTCCAACTGTAACAACTACATGTACTGTCATCTGCTGCAAAATACACAAAATTTTACCCCCGAAAAATAAGAACAAAATAAGAACATTTTGAGCCTCAAATTGTTGAAAATATTAAGAACATTGAGCCTGGGCAAAATTTTTTTGGTTCTTAATTTTAAAAAAAAGTGTAGTTATAAAGGGAGTGTAATGTGAAAAACTTGATATCATTTTTTTTATTCACAATGTTTTGACATCATTTATTTTAACGATCTTTTTCTATTTTCTCTATTTTCTTCTTAAACAAAACTGTAACTTTTCTGTTTTTCCAGTTTTTAGTTTGAAAAATTATGAATCTGTTTTGTTTAATGAACATACCGTCAGTTTAATGTCAAGTTTCTGTAATTAAAAATGCAGGAAGCTCAAACGTGTGTACCAAAGCTTAATTTTGTGACGCCATAAAGTATTCATGTAACATATTTTATCTACAAAGGACTTTATTCGGTGGACCAATTTACAATGAACCCTTTTATTCAAATATTTCATGGTAGAAAAGATTGTGTAAATAATTGTACTTCTATATATAACTGGCATTTCACAGAGTTTCACATTTGGAAGTTTTTAATAAAATTTGTTTTAAAATTTTGTTTATTGTAAATTAATCAAATTAAGCCTGCTAGGTTTTTGTTACTTCAACTTTTTCATTAAACACGAGAGCAGTAAACCTTGTCTTATAAATATTTAAAATCTTTCATGATCTTTAGTAATTTGTTATGTAATTTTTGCTGCTCTCTCGACCATAAACAAAAATTTAGTTGATTTAAAAGAAATTTTATAGTTTAGGCTTCAATGTTTAGTTTTTGTTCCCTTCATAAAATTTCCAATTGTTTTGTATTTCTTTTTTTATAATTAATTAAAGGCACATGTCTGCTTTGTTACATGTTGTTCTTTCGTAAATGCTCAAAGCATCGCAAATTGAACTGTTGTGATACAGAAAATTATTAATTTTCATACCTACGAAAGTTACAAAGTTACGCGATCATCAGCACGGCTATAAATGATTTCATTAATTATTCTACATGTCGAATTTTTAAAAATACAGAACTGATGAATGAATAATTTATATACTACGTTACATGCATTACAGTCTCTATATTTCTAACTTTTAGTCAAGACGAGATAATGAAATCATTAAGACACTTTAGTTTACTTGCGGAAATAAACTGAATCTGCAAAAGTTTGAGTGCTTTGTTATTTTCCTTTTAGAATATCCTTCAGAGATTCAAATCTGACTTCTACAAAGGGATATTAAAACTTAATGTATCTTTCCAACACTACAGAAATAAATATTTTCGCTATAGATAAACGAAAATACAGATACTGATTAAAAAGTGAACTATAATTGAATTACGAAGAATCTTGCTTGTTGATATATATGAAGTCGTTACAGCTGAAATCAGAAAAAATGAACGTGACTTTTGCAGAAAAAAATAAAATGTGTCGGGTTAATTCAATTATGACGTCAAGAACACTTTTAGCCGTTTGTTAAGCAATATTGATCCATATGATATTAAATTTTACCAACTTGATATGCAATTGTAATTCTACTCTTAAACCTTATCACAAAGTAAAATATCTATTTCCGTTTAATTCAAAATTTAACATATTTTTTCTAAATTTGTTCCGTTAACTCTGTTTTTTATTCCTGTTTGTGTTTTTAAAGTGTTTTGCTTTCTAAAGGCTCTAAGAAAATATACAACATCTCGTTTCAGTGACATAAGATGCAGCTGAACTTCAAGTATTCAAAAACTATTTCAACCGGCAGTAATAAAAGCGGTGCCTACTCGTCCAATATCTTGGTTCTTGGAGCGCATGTTTAATACGAATTTCATTTCCTTCATGACTTAATGATTTCTTGTAACACTTTCTGACTTTCATGGGAATTACTTCGACTAAGTTATTTAATTATGAAAAGAGATCAATTGTCTCTGCTTGTCACTGTTTGTTGTTTTGTTGGGATTACAGTATTCAAAGGTAAGAATTAAAGAGTGTCTAATGTTGAAGTAGAAGTTTAAGATGCTTTAACGAGAAAGAGCAGTAGCACCAACGTTATCTTTAGGGCTATCGGCTATTCAACAACATTTTGAAAATTAGCAATTTTTCGGCAATGTTTTAACGGTGACAAGGAAATGACATAAAGTTTTACACTAACTTATATTTTTGTGTAAGTTTTGAATTTATTTGTTTTTATTTTAAATTTACAGTTGGAATGTTTAATTGACTAAACGGTGCCCAAAAGCCTTGTAAGAAATAGTCTAAAAATTTTAGAAAAATTGGCCATGTACTTTATTGTTTTGATTTTATATTATTCCAGCTATTGCCTTCACGTAACAAAGTCATGCTGTAATCCGCTAGATCACGCGAAAGATTATCAAAGCCATTCATATTATGATATATTCTTTCAGTACCATTTGAGTTTGTGTTGAACAATGCAAACACGAAAAGGGAAAAAATTCCTTTGTAGAAACAGAAATAATAAAAGATTGTGCTGAACAGTAATAGTTCGGTTTAAAAAAAGTTATTAGATTGTTCAACACTGAATTAAAATGTAAAATGATCTTAAAAATCTCCAAAGTTTCGTTAGTACTACTTCTACCTTCATCAGGGAGTGAATGATAATGAATTCGTAAAAACTTCGAATATAAATAGCAAGTGTGCAGATGTAAACTATTTGTTGGCATTGTTTTGTATGCAAAGTGATGGTAATAGTTTGTTAGTAGTCAGTGGCAGTGAATTACAGCAAAGAAGTTACTTTGCCTACTAATTACTGAATAAATGAGTAAACTTCTATATTTTAATTTTTGAAAAATCGATTGAGCTTCTGCGACTTTCCTAAGCACCTAAATATCCATTAGCGCTCAATTCTATGTTGATATAGAAAGCTTGATCAAAGAGAGAAATTGAATGAGCTATAACCTTTTTGGAAAAGTTGAGCAAAAGTCCTAATATGGTAACAACTCTCTCACAGAACTCAAACAATATGGCGAAAACTATGCTGTTGTTGTTCTCATTCTTCACATATATCTTTCGTTTCAAGATTTTACAGGAGTTTGACTAGCTATGACTTTTTTTCAATTTGCCTTTTAAAAGTTCTGATCTATAACAAATGTTTTCGAAGGCTTGCCCTAAGAGTGAGTTTGGTCCGATATTTGTAAATTTCAATTTGAGTTTAGAAAGTCATTCGAACAGTTTTTTTTTTTATCAGACAGGTGCATTCTGATCTAATATCTCTAACTCTAAATCGATACGAAAAGACTGAGCAAGGCAACCCGGTGTACGCTGCTGAAGCGTCTTGTCTAGAATTAGAATGATACCATTGTGATGCCGCGGAACGTCGACTCCGAAATTTTTACTTTTCATGGGTGAACAACTTGTTTACAAACGGACAATATGGAAGAAACGTGTTAAATTAAATTCTCAAACTCATTAATAATTCATCAAATTAAAACAAAATAAATCATAACCAACCATGACCATGGTTTGGAAATGTGATCTTAATTAGCATATAGCTTCACGATTTTATTTCTCCGTTTACTCCTTAGTTTTAGTTTTGATTGAGAAGATATATCAAATACTCGAGAGAGTGTTTTATCACATTTCCAAACATCTCGACTTTTGTCAAAAATACTCCGCTGCGCATTGTATTTTCAACTCTCTTCTCAGTGTTTGGAACACACTGTCTCTCATGCTTGATATATACTTGAATTGGTGAACGTTGTAAACAAAGTAACACTAAAGAAAGGTGAGGAAAAGGCTGCACAATGTCCAAACTACTTTGTTACACGGTACAAGTAATAAGAATAAGTGAAAATTAAACCGAAACCAGCTTCTTCATACTGATATAACTACGTGATGACTGTAGTGGTAAGCAAGCTAACAACTACGTGATGACTGTAGTGGTAAACAAGCCAACAACTACGTGATGACTGTAGTGGTAAACAAGCCAACAACTACGTGATGACTGAAGTGGTAAACAAGCCAACAACTACGTGATGACTGTAGTGGTAAACAAGCCAACAACTAGGTGATGACTGTAGTGATAAACAAGCCAACAACTAGGTGATGACTGTAGTGGTAAATAAGCCACTCGGTTTTATATCGACAGTTACTTTTGCAAGCACATGTGGTTGTATGATGTAAGGATTATCAAAAAAAGAAGTTTACATTTCAAAAATGACAATTAAATAAAAAGAAATAACAATATCACAGAAACAAATCAGAATATTTTCAGTACATAGACCAATTTTAATTTCTTATATTTTACAAACATGTTATTACAGTTATTACAGCCTCATACATCACAATCAAGACCACATTATTTTTATTATATTTATTAGCATCATCACATCATAATCCTAACATGAAAATCCTATCATTATCACCAAATATATCATCATTATGACCATAACTATTATCACTTTCATCATGATCCATCATCACCACCACCACCATCATGATCATCATTAACATCATCAACCCCATCACCACCATCACCATCACCATCATAATCATCATTAACACCAATATCATAATTATCATAATCGACCCCATTACCACCATGATTATCATTAACATCAATATCATAATTATCATTATCATTATCAACACCATCATCACTATCATCACCCCATGATTATCATTAACATCAATATCATAATTTTCATTATCATTTTCAACACCATCATCACTATCATCACCACCATGATTATCATTAACATCAATATCATAATTATCATTATCATTTTCAACACCACCATCACCACCATGATCATCATTAACATCAGTATCATAATTAATATCATCAACCCCATCACCACCATGATTATCATTAACATCAATATCATAATTATCATTATCATTTTCAACACCACCATCACCACCATGATCATCATTAACATCAGTATCATAATTAACATCATCAACCCCATCACCATGATCATCATCATCAAAGCAATATCATGCTTGCTACTACCTTTATCAAATTCCATCTCTGCTGCTATGGTTATTATTCTTTTGTAGGAGCTGATGCACAGTTTAAGTTTTTATCATCTCTACCGTCGTTCCATCGTGTCTTGTGTGACAAAAAAGTGACCTTCAATTGCACCACCAATGATCCAGATGCAGTTACTTCACTACTAAGCGCAGTCAACCATATGGGTTTCAAGGAACTAAAAGTGAATCCTGGTAACCTCACAAAAAATGGAAGCGTATTTACATTATACAATATCGGACTCAATGAGCTGGGACAGCGGTACAAGTGCAGAGCGGTAAATAAGAGAGGAACTGTTATCGAATCATCTAATGCAATGCATTTGTTTCGTGGACTAAGTCCAGGTAATAAACTAAAGACGTAAAGAACATTTTACAGTTACGAAAAACTATATTATACTGCGGTACCCCAAAAGCTGCTTCTTCCTTTTTTTACCTTCTTCTTATTTCCATGTGCTGCCATAAACCTTTTCAAAATATTTAGTTCAAAAAAGATTCAAATCTAGGTCAACATGTTTAATTATCGCCTTAGAGTAGCAGTTACTCTACCTGTGTTCAATGGTTTAACCCTATCCAGCCCGGGGTGGGGTGGGGGGGGGGGGCTGAATCAGCTCCCCAAGAACATTTTTATGCATATCTTGAATACCGTTTGGAGCTAGAAGCTGATATTTCGTGACTTTTCCTAAACTTTTATTGGCAACATTTTATAGCAAGTTTACTTGGCAAGCTGGGTAGCTTGTTGCTATGGTAACCACGTTTTGGAGGGACACTTTTTCCATTTTTTTTAATTTGATGAAACAACCTATGAAATGATGTTAAGATATTATATTTGTAACTGATATCGCCAAAATGGATGGGTGCAGGGTAGTTGACGAATGTAACATTTAAAATTTATATGCGTTTTGAAAAGCAATACATTCTGGGAAATATGCATAAAACGAACAGCATTTTTATATCGTGTGACGTCATTTTGTTTACGTCATCTTGTTATACTTATTAACATTTTTATGAAAGCATTATGTCAAAGTAAGACATCTACTCAGTAGCTTACTGTTCTGAAAATTTACACGAATAATTGGTCAGAGTGTCTTTGTGGTATGTAAACCCAGTATAGCATAAATAAAGTAAAAAAGAAGGAGTGATCAATGACGTCATAACGCTGCATTTGTGCTAATTATTGACAATATACGTGTGCTGGAACGTAATATGTAGATTAAAAGCATTATTGTGATAAGGAAACCCTTTTTGCAATGAAAACTTTGCGTTATATAAACTTTTAATGAAAAAGGCAAAAAAACAGGCAAATGATGACGTCATGATGACGTCATAACTAATTAACTTACAAAAACATGATTAAACAGTAGACCTTCCCATGGTTAACAAATCTGCCTAGTATCAGCCTCGTAGCTTAATTAACAAAAAAGTTAGAGAGGGGGGGGGGGGGCGTTGCACCCCCCCCCCCCCTCCCCGGGTTGAGAGTGCCCAAAAAAGCCCGGGCTTCATAGGGTTAACATTTTAACCTAGAGCAAATTAAAACGCACATTACCATAAGCCCTTAAATGCTTTTATGCCTATTCTGTGATGTCATTGTAGAAAGAAACACCACAAGATGTTTAGAATTGAAACGTTTTAATGAATTTTTAGCTACAAGGCAATTGCGCCTTCACTGAAGTACGGCGCATATGCAAAAATTATCGGGAACTTTGATAATTAATTAGTGTAGTTTTAAGAACTTCCTCGAGAAAAATAAAATAGATTCGAAAAAGATAATCTTGGAAGGTGATGTCTTATGTTGCACAAAGTTTTGAAATGGTTTTCACAGAAATTTCTTGAATAAATTTGGCTCATTTCAAACCAAACTCCAAGTGCTTGAAAAGACTCATTAGCTAGTTTGTCTACGAACGTTCAAAAGTAAACATATTAAAGTATATTAGTCATTTAACTAATGCAATTTCTGCTCTTTTTGTAAAGTGAAACCTAAATTCATTCACAAGCCAACACAAGTTGAATCCAAAGGAGTTGGAGAATCGGTGAAGTTTTCTTTCAGAATTGAATCACTGAATGCGAACACACTTGGCGAAATTAACTGGTATCGTGTAGACGGATCGCGAAACATACCAATTACTGACAAAACGTTAATTACACTGAAGAAAAGCCATGCTAATTTGTCTTCCACGCTGACTCTGACCAACTTACAAGAAGACAATGATGGCATTTATTTGGTCCAAGGAAAATTCTGCCATTACAAAGCAGACAACCGATTTAGGTTAATTGTTTATGGTAAGATATTTCAAAAAATGTAATGTTAAGGAATTGAGCTTCAAAAATATTTCAAAACTTTTGAATAAGTTATCAAAACAATTTAAAAGAATTATATTTTTGCGTTTTAATTGCATCATAAGGAAAACGCTTCAACGAGGTACCATGGGAGATAGTTTTGCACGTTCTTCGATGATGTTAGAATACTGCAGCTTCTGAAGGGGGTTGACTTGCATTGCATTTTAATTAAGTTTTCTCGAGGGGTAGGATTATCTTTGGGGTTTTTACCGAAACCGGGTTAAGTCGGAATTTAGGTAAATATCCATACGAGTGGCGGCGTGGTTGGCGCAGTTGGTAAGATCTATGCCTTTCAACCACAAGGTCCCAGGTTCGATTCCTCGGCTGTAC
>JAOEHV020292628.1:0-11857 GCA_025447995.2 Isaurus tuberculatus | reverse complement strand
ATCTCTCGTCAAAGTCCAACGGGCTCGATCTGGCAAAGAAGTCAGCGGGAGTGTTTCTGTGTCTGGTATAGTTTGCTCTTCAAAGGCCTTTACATACATAGCGTCTCCTTCTACTAAAATTCGATCCACTGTCCGAGTTGTCCATCGTGAAACAGGATACGAATTTGCACATAACAAAGCTGAAAGACTCATAAAAGCACATTGTCTTCCCCTAGATACGTCGCGACCGTCACCTTGATGAATACTTGCATTAGCAATTAAATCTATGTTTGACATTGAACTACTTCAATATTCTTACCTCTCTAAATTTAAAGACAAACGATCACAAACGATTGAAAGCTAACAAACGAAGACTCCAGAAGACCACTCGAAACAATGGCAGCGACACCGGAGACGCGAACAGTTTTCCGCTATCCGAATACACTGCAGGTTCACAAATATCTGGACATTCAAATCGACTTTGAAAGCGTCATATAAAAATCCCAGACTCTCCTGGCCAAACTGAACGCACGAAGCCCTTTCTTGAATATAGCCACCGAACTATCTCTGAATTTCTAGGACTACTATACTACGTCTTCAGCCCGCTAGCGGGAGTCACATACTTTACTTCTGTTTTTTTTTGTCTTTTATTGTCGCGTCTTTCTTTCCTCCTCACGTATTCTGTTATTCGCAACTCGAGATTTTTACACACAGTTCTTGTAAGTTAGCGCCACTTTTGCCTATTCTTTACTGCGTTCTGCCAAACGTCTAGTACGTTCCCACATTTGAGCACGGCTTTGCATGTATCCTTGAAATGCAGTTTCGGTGGCCCGACAATTCTTGTTCCATGGGCAAGTTTCTTTGGAATTCTGTTATCTTCCACGCGGCAAAGGTGATCCAACCATTGCAGACGATTCTTCACTATCCTCACCTCTATATCTTCAGTACCAGAAAGCCATAGGACCTCATTGCTAATAAAATTATGCCATTTGATCTTGAGAATGAGCCACAGATGACGTTGCTGTACCGTACGGAGCTGTTTGATTTGGTGCTGTCCAAGTTTCGCAGCCGTAGGTTAGTAACGGAATCAAGACATTGGTTGTACACTTAGTTTTGTAGCAACGGTAAGGTCATGAGAGTTTTCACTGTGTTAATCCGTAGACCCATCCTCTTTGCTAAGTAGTTTCATGCCGCCATTGACTGCAAGCCCTACGAAGTGCCACTGAATATAGCAATGTGGTCAGCATATCGAGCTTCCCTGACAAATTCTTTTCAAGAGGACTTTAGGTTTTGCCTTCAGTCTACGTAGACCAAACAGATCACCATCGTAACGGAATCTGATTTGTATGCTGTAAGAGTGTTCGAGGTTCTTAAAATCCAACCAGAGCAGGACCGCGGCGAACAGTGTTGGTGCCAGTTTGCAGCCTTGCTTTACACCACTATAATACTGGAAGAGCTGGGTCAGTTCACCACTGACAAGAAGCCTGGCGTCTACGTCTGTGTACAGTTTTTTGTGACGAAAGGCCTTATGGGGCCTCTCGTCACTATGTCATCGGTTTGAATGAGTGAGTTGTAACCATTCCAATTGAAGCAGGCGTTCCTAGCGGTTATTCAAACACGTGATCGTCGTCAAGGAGATCTCGCTAGCTAAGAGAACGAAGGCTCGGGTTACTTATTTATCCGTTATGCTTGTTCAAGACTAAATGATACTTAAAAAAAGAAAACCTTTCTGTTTCTTATGCTTACCCTGTATATGTAACTTTTTCTTCTGAAATCAAAGTTCACTATGCTAAAACCAATACTAACGTCGCTACTCATAAAAAAATTTGCATTTTCATTCTCTAAACTTAAATTACCGTTGTTATGCATTCTGCCTTGAGTCACATGCAGTCTTTGACTGCCTATTTTTTATGATTCTTGTGAATTTCTAGGAAACGCCATCATAATTGCAAATCATTGAAGCACAGTTCAGCTATACAATGAATATTAAAGTTTACACCCTTTATATTTTAAACATAACTCTTTTGAACATAGCCACTGAACTATGTCGGAATTTCTAGGAAACACCATCATAATTGAAAATCGTTGAAGCATAGTGCGCTATACAATGAATTTTAAAGTTTATGCTCTATGACTATACAGAAGTTTAAACCTGTTTGTTTTTTCCTTCTCGTGTTTCGCAGATGTACGCAAGAATCGCTCCCGAAGTTTAACTTGAATGGAGTTAGTAAACTGCAGGCATTAAATATACAGCTGGCTAACAGAGTTTCAAACAAACCCAGCCATTTTCTATAATCCAAAGCTGTGAAATACACGACCTTTAAGGTTCAAAAAATATGATGGTGGCAGGAAGCCCTCCTTACATTACAAGGAGGCGCTACATTCTAGAAGTGAAATGTATTTCAGCATGTTTGTACAACAAAAACGGCTTTGTTCAGCGTCTAAGGATACGTGTCAATCTTATTTCTGGTAACTGATCGGAAATTCTCATTTATGTAACTTTTAGTAAAGATTTCACTGAAAAAACAGGGAATTTATAACTTAAGTTTTAATGTCATCACGGCAACTATCGCTTATATAGTGCATGGTGCTGAGGTTGTATATTTCAGATCACTTGCCCATAAAAAGGTAATGGATGATTAAATAATTTATTGTAAATTATTTTAATTGATTTATTTATGAGTTTAAGAGTATTTCGCAGTTACAGTATTATTATTGTTATTATTATTATGTAAAATAAGACTTCACAAAGTGATCTGTTGCCGAGAAATGTTAAAATTAAGTGATGTACAGTTTTATAAAAAAGTTTAAGCTTTTCACCGTAATGAAAAAAAGATTACTCACGATTGCTGATTACTTCAACAGATGAAGTTCTCATTCAATGAAGTTATGTTTAGAGCAATGATTCTTTTGCCACATTTTTGAACTGATAGAGTCAATAGTTTAAACGTATTACAAGTTGTTAATTTTTTCTTGGTCCATTTTAAAACATTTTTATTTGAACAGTGACGCTAGCCAGGGTCTAACTGTTAACTCTTATTTCCAACCTTTATTGGCCTCAGTCATGTTTAACAAACTTGATATACAGTAGATCACGTGATGTTTGCCATAAGTTAATGAATGCAGCTGACATTTCAAGCTTTAGCCAGTGGCTGAGACGGTTGCTCTGACAAAAAGTTTATCAGTTATGTTTTAATAAAAGTCAAATTTCTTACAGTACTTATGGTAATATTCAAAAAGTTTCAGCCTTTAGTAGTCCACAATGTGCTGTAGCCACTTGCTTTTATCGATCCAATGAGTATTTCATAAACACATACCCACAAGAACAATCAGTTATTAAAATATATTTTAGCTAAAAAAACTTTTACTTTTGTATTAAGTCTTTGAATACTTTGGCCTGCAACAAAAACTAAGTTATCTTTGAATTTAATTTAATATAATTATTCTTTTTTGTATTCAATTTGTATAGTGTTTGTATTTATGAGATAGTAACTATTTAAACTATGTAGACTCTGTTAAAAACAAAATCTTACCACTAACAAATGTAAAATACAGTAGTTATATAAGGAACCAATTTAAAAATATTTAGATTTGTTAGTTATGTAAGAAACGACATATTTAGTAATACATATTTAATACTGTTCAAAGTACTTGAAGTCATGTCACCAACAAGTTTTATTCATAAATTATAAATATATTAACTTTGCCCACAATGGATACATATTTTTCACTGTAATATAGACTATGTTTTAGTGGATGTAAATAAAAGTAAATAAGATAATTTAAAGTAAGCAAAGTAATTACACGATAATTAAAAAATATTTGATAGAATATACATTTTATATAAAGTGTTGATTTAGGCAAAGTGAAACCAATAAAACACTGTATTTATAATTGTTGTTTTAAGTATTAATTTTATTATTTTCTACTTTCTGCTGTATTTTACAATGGTTTACCTGCTGCCTTGGGAAAGTTTTTCTTCACTGTATTTTAAACAGAACTTGTGGCAAGATTTCTTGATACACATATTACTTTTTTCACTTCTTCACAAAATAAATTTGTGAAGCATACCTTTTGGAAACCTTACCTTTAACAGATAACTGACAAATAAGAGGCAAGTCATTTTATTCCGGAGTCACCTTAAAACCTTTTTTAAAGCAATTCATTGCGAAGAATAGCTTTGTCAGTTATCATGCATCTGAAGAGTTAAAAAATTCCTGGGTTTTTCAGAGCATTTTTCTAATCTTCAGAGGGCTTCTTCAGAGGTTTAAGCAAAAATTTTTTTCAAAAGATGATCACAAAATCATTTTCATTGCCAATACCAGAAACTAAAGGTGCAAAGAAAAGAAATGTTAACTGATTCTTGAAAGTTTTCCAACAGAAACAAATAACTTTTGGCAGTGATCTGCAAAACAACAATTTTTCACGTACAAAAGAAAAGAGCAAAATGAATAATTTCCTGACTGCTGTTATTAAATAGTTTTCAGGAATTTTCCAGGGCTTGATTTAGAGATCTCCGTGGTTTTTCAAGGGCTTTGAAAAAATTCCAGGGTTTTCCAGGAATTTCAGGGCCTGTAGGACTGTTAGTTTTCATTTAATCCAGTGTTTAAATTTTCCCATCAATACACCTGACTCAAATTCTTTAGTGAAGATCCAAAATCTTCAGCCAGAGGGAGACATTGTGATGGAAAAAACACAGTTGCCATTCTCTGGTTTGAGTACAAAATGAAATCTTCCCTGAAAAAGATTCTTTGTAGTGTTACGGATGATGATTTTTTATGCTGATTGTTTCTGCTTCCACAAGCGAGCCATCTGTAACAGTTTAAAGTTTGGTCCACTTTCTTCATCATCTGGGAATATATAGTCATAATACTCTTCCCAGCCTGCTTCAGACTAGAAGAACAAAACACAGGAATTCGAGTCAGCATTACAGCAAAGGTAAAATCAACTCTTTAGATTTAAGTTTTAACAGGGTTTGTACTTCATCCTCTTTGAGGTCCTGAAAAAATTCAGATTTACAAGTAAGGTTTGCAGGACCTGTACAAACCTGGTTTTGAGGAAACATATTAACCCAGAAGTTATAGACTCTACACCAGAGCTTCATGTAGCTATTAGCCTAATTCATATTACATGAATTCAAAGCAGTTTGGGAATATGATTTGTCTTAGTGGCACTTAGAATTTATCAGCTGAAACCTAAAAATTGAATCATTCTCTGTATTTATTATATTCAGATTTTTAATGGTGCATTTCAATTTAATATACCAAGAATGAGCTGAGGGTGATCAAGTTGTAAGGAGATGATAGCCAATAAAACACTAAAATTGATAATCATGATTTTTGGCTTGTGTTCATGTTATATAGCAAAATTAATAGTTGGGCTGGTGGGGTTTTGGCTCAAGCTAGTCACTTTTCATGGCACTCTCTTCCATGGCTCAGTGTCAAGTCTGGGAGAACAGTGCATGCAGGGATGGCCCGCCACTCTTTTTAGTGCTTGCTACAGCCCTGTCATTTGTAGGTATTTCACTTTAAAATAAATAGTTAATCATTAATTACCACCTAAATGTGAGTTTTATAAATTACAGAAAACACTGCTGAGCAATCAGTGGTATTTGATCTGAAGATATATTTTTTTATGAGTTTATATGTCCTCACTTTTTAGGAACTTGAACTAAAAATATAAATAATTTTTTTAATTACAATAATTTCCAAATAGGACTAAGTTAATACGGAAATGGGGGGTCAACTGACAGTTACTCTCCTACTTCTGTCTTGAACACAGCAAGAGTGCTGGCTTCAACGGCTGAAGTTATAATGTATCATAATAAGATTTTCAGCTATGGGAGATGAAATTAAAATTAAGTAGTGCCCCATGTAATATCCCCTACAAACGTGTCAACAGTTGGGATTAAAAAGCAACTACAAACAAAGAATATTTAATTGCACTAAATTTATACATACCCCATCATCAGCTTGGACTTTTCGCCTTTTCTTTACCCTTCTCGGCATCTTGCTCTTGATTTTCTGTTTACTGTTATCATCACCATTATTCTCCTGATGATTGTATAAACAAATTACGTTGATTACATATAACTACTGATAGTGCCATAATTAATATAAGGGTTTGTGCTGGGATTCAAATACAAAATTCAAGGGCCAAAAAGTCATTTTCCAAGGAGTCTTTTTTGTTGTCACTTTACAAAATATGTTTCCACTACTCCTCATAATAACCAGGAATGCCTTCTTTATTATGCGCTGTAGGATTTTAGATACGTTTTTGAAAAAAATACATTCAGCTATCGACAATCTGGAAAAACTTTGCATTACTACAAATCTGCATTCCTCACTGTTAACCAGTGAAGTTGAAATTCAAGGAGTTTTTAAGGAGTTTTAGGTGAACTTCCAAAAATATAAGGGCTTTTCAAGTGCCCTTGAAAACAAAAAATAAATTCAAGGAGTTTAAGGAGTAACACGAACCCTGTAATATGCCTTGGATAAAGTGATTCTCGTTCTGAAATACTAATTCTTATCAAACTCATCTCTTAATACCTCAGTAACAACATTTAGTAATATCAATTCACAGTCCAAGAAACTAATATTATGAAAGTTATAACAATTTGCTGAATAGGTTTTACAGATTGAAAATGGCCAACTTGACTACTGCCTGGTTAGGTAAAAATAATATCAAGCTATGAGATAACCAAACATAACCATAACTGGCACAAATACCATTTTTTACAACTATATTTGTTTAAACTAATGACTAAATTATTCAAATGTTCTCCAAAATTAAATTACTTCAAATTCTCTCCAAGCCTCCAAAAGCATCAGTCTCTCCTCTTTGTCTTCATTGTTTTTGAGAGCTTTATCTGCCCGCTCATAGATGGCCCTAGAATTGATCATTTTATTGGTTACCTATATGTACTCTAAGTTTTAAAATAAAAATAATTGAAGTCAAATTCCAAATGAAAAAGTTAACAAAAAGAAGTAAATGCAATTAAGAATGTATAGTTATCAAAGTATTTTAATACTTAATTTTATATGATTTATAAATTAAGTACCAATTTCTTTAAGCTCTTATACTAGGGCTACTTCAACAGTGTTTTCCTCTAGTAGGCATGGGCAACTTTCTAGAAATTAAAGAGGGAGGGGTCAGAGAAGGGGCACCATGCAAACAAAGGTGCAAGTTTTTTTGAGGGGTGGTTTCTAGGAAAATTTTCAGTTCTTGTAGATCTCTCATGATCAAACAGAACTGGAGTTGGTAAAAGGCAGGTACAGTAAGTTGTTGGAGAAACTCCACTCAAGGATTTGATAAAAAAAAAAACATTGTTTAAACACTCAAAATGGGGGCTGGGGCTTATGATAATGTGCATGCCAAATCAACCCAAACTAACCCCCAGAAGTTAGGGGCTAATTGTTATTTATAGCTAAGGGGAGGTTGGTAAATAAATTGAAAGCAAAAGAAATATGAAATCGTACCCCCTCCCCCTCCTAAAATTTCAAAATACAAAAAAATCCTTAAAAATGTGAGTCACTACAAAAGTGTAACCCCCATCCTTAATTCAGCATTTAAACGTTACTGACCAACTGTTACCTAACTTTGAGAATTCCCCCCCCACTCTAAACACTGCCCCCCTAGCAATAAATATCAAAAAGTCCCTTAGGATGGGTTAGGGCAGTGTAAAAAGTTAATCAGTAAAACAGAACCAGTTTGTTTGCATCAATATTAATTTAACAATGATTGTAAACCTTGCTTGTTCAATGCTGCCTTCAACTTCATTTCCTGACTCAAACTGCGCATAACTAATCCAGACCTGATGAACAAACATCATTCTATTTCTCATAATACAAATTATACAAATAACATAAATTCCTTAATAAATTCAAAGCTTGAAAAACTACAATAAAAATGTTTAAACCAAGGAAATGGTGGAATATTCGATCGTATTTCGTTACCAAATGTTCGAGTTACATAGAGCAGGAAATAAAAATAGCTAAGACTTGTAAACAAAACTTTAGGCTAAAACTGTGAATACCAAACAACCCACGGAAGACATTTTGAGTTGAGACTTGAAGTCACATAAAAACAAACAAAAAAATAAAAAATACCAATAAAATCCAAACATTCATGTTATGTTGATGCCATCTTACATTTTTTGTAAGACAGGAGCCCCTTATCAGATGAAATATTTGTCCTGGGAAAGAAATTTTAGCTCAACTTCGTAATATTCCGCAACTATACAAAGTTTAACGGTAATTAATTTATCACTGCGAAGATTCAACTGTTTTTTTCGATGAACATTTTTGTGTACGCTAAAACTACCTTGACGTGTTGGGTTCTCCGAAGAAGTCGTTCATATAAGTCCCGTGTTCGATCCAGTTCTTCTTGAGTGATCTCAAAGTCAATGTACGCCTTCCAAAGAACCTAAAAGACAAAAAAAATCTCATAAATTAAAGTTTCTAATAAGGCGTCGGTACTTCGTAACTTAACTGCTACACTGTACTTCGCTTCGGAAAGCACCGTTAACAAATGTAAAACGTAAAAGTTTTATATGCGCCTTCCGTGTTCACTGCAAAAACAGCAGCCTATATTGTTCTTATAATCATTTCCCAAAAAAATAAATAAAACTTTTTTTAAAAAAAGTAAAACATGGAGATGTTTTTTTAAAAGCAAACTTTTGGAAGAAAGTGGCATTGTGATCTGGGCAAAAACACCAAAGAGAGGCTTATTTTCATAACAAGGATTTTATTCTTAACACATGCCTTCACTTTCAGTTGTCAGCGGCGTGGCGCGCCGTGATCGTATAGTGGTTAGTACATTGCGTTGTGGCCGCAATAACCCAGGTTCGAATCCTGGTCACGGCACGTTGACACGATCTTTTTTTTAATTTTATCTTTGTTTTTACCTTTTTTTTTTGCAATTTCAACGTTGTAACTACTTTACTGAGTTCTTCTTTTAACTAAATCTTTTCCGAGCTTTTGTGTAACTCTGAAGAGAGTGGTCACGACCGTGGCCATGGGTTTCCAAGATGGTGTCGTTGAAAAAAAAAAAAAGTTTTTTCGTTTTTTTAGCAGTGCATCAGGTCTTAATGGCTTTTGATACAAAGAATGTATTATCACGATGAATTTCAAAAAACAAAGACAGCCAAACGACACGTCTGTACGCCATATCAAGAATCTCGAGCTGCTGAGTGTTGTTTCTGCGTTCACACTAAACCTTTGGGCTTGTGTTTTCGTTTCATGCGAAATCTTCTTCGTCAATACAGAAATAAGAGCTAAAACAAGTTTTTGTGTGACCCGATCGAATGAGCTACTTACAGAGTTAAATTTTTTACTTTTACAACGCAGTAGTATACGTTTTTTTTAAAAAAAAAAATTATAAAAACAACAAGGATCAGATTGGCCGAAAATTAAGGACAACTTAAGCTCAGGTTAAGGATGAAAAAAAGTGAAAATGTTTCTAGTTGAAACTATGTTCGCTATGTAGTAAAAACACAAATAGAAGCACCGTTTCTCATTTTAAAATTTATTATTATATATTATATCTATCATTGTAGGCACAGTGGTCAGTAATCTGAGATAAATGTACAGAGATATCAAAATACAGACAATCAGCATTGTTTTTCAATGCCATGTCATTTAAAACCGCTCAAAGGAATAAGAACAAATTTAAAGAATAAATTGAGGCTGAAGCAGCCAAAAATTAAGAACAATGAGCCTCGGCAAAATTTACTGGTTCTCATAAAATAAAGCGTGTAGCAACTCGTCTTTAAAAGACTGAGCAAAGTCTAAGACTAAAGACTAAATTATTTACTCCAGACACATCAGTATACCTTTCCTTATTCGGCGTGAATCGACAGTTACAACATGACATACGATGGCTGATAAACCAACTATAATTAACAATTATTTACCGAAGTGGAAGTGAATAGTGAGTCATTATTCACCGAAGTGGAGGTGAATATACTTGGCTTTCACCGACACTAAGGTGAATAGTTACATTAGCATATACCCAACCAGTGAATCAGTGAGAAACATGCTTTTTTAAAAAAAAATTTTTAATCTAGAGCCAAGCCGCCGCGCACATGTTGCAAGACTTGTGAAAAAGTTGTTCATGAATAAAAAATAATTATTAAAACTTACCTCGAAATACGTTCACACCAAATTTTGTTGACTTTTTTGTGTTTTCAGGAACTGCTGCATTACTTATTTCTAAAATTTCAGCTTCGCTGACACCTTTTGGAAACTGCGACGCCATCTTGTTTTTCCCAATCGCTAATCAGTGAATATCCTGGATATTCACTTTTTAGGGAACCAATCAGAGCGCGCGAAAAACACTATTTGCTGGTTGGGTATATGCTAATGACTCACTATTCACTTCCACTTCGGTAAATAATTGTTTTAGTATATACCACACAAGCTGAATAACTAGTTGATGAAAGAGTAACTTTATTTGTGATAATATACCGACAAATGGTAACGGGAAGCCATTTTGTTTTTCTTCGGCTGCTCGGAGACGAATAGTGCTTGGCTAATCACCTCCGAGCTAGCCAATCAGCGTGCGCGTAAAGTACTATTCACTTATGTGGTATATACTAAAACATTTTACCTCGGGCATGTCCAGAAGGGGTTGACTAACAGCTAGCTCAAAAAGAGCCCGCGCTCTCTGGTGGTCACCTAAGATAGACTCCAACTCTGCGTACTGCAAACGAATAAAAAGTTATCAAATAAAATTAAAAAGTTACTCAAAAATTAACCGCCGCTTGGTTAGCCTAGTTGGTAAGGTGCCAGTCTATCGAGCGGGAGGCTCGGGTTCGATTCCCGGCCGGACCAACACTTAGGGTCTTAAAATAATTGAGGAGCAGGTGCTGCCTTTGTTCTAACATCTGCAAATGGTTAGACCTTTGCGTCTTCACGGATACGGACGTGAAACTGTAGGTCCAGTCTCCCAACACTCTATTGGGTGACTTAAAATAACCCACACACTTATCGAAAAAGAGCAGGGTAGTGATTCCGGTGTTGTGGTCTGTATGTTTCACTGATGGCATTTCCTAATGTTTGAAAGATATGTGAGCCGCTGTAGCGGACAATCTAAGACCCTCTACTCTACTGTATCCTCTATTAATTTGTAATGTGAACATGAAAAGCCCCATGGGGGAGGTCACAATTATAATTATAATTATTGTTATTATTATTATTATTATTATTTACGAAAAAAAAGCATCAAGAAAGTTTTTGAATTATCCGACAAAGAGAGCAGCTCGCCACAGTGATTTGATCTAATAAAAAATAAATTAAATAAAAAAAAACAGCTAGAAAATCTCGTATGTATAAATTAACTCGTTGATTTGTATCAAAAATTGAACTTGTTCACTGCTCTCACTTATTCGATTTTTGATTACATAACCAACTAGTGCGAAAATGCCGTACGCATGCCCTTCCCTTGATGTAATCTATATATTTTCTGAGCTTGATACACAAAAGACAATCATTTAAAAAACCCAAGCAGGTACAAGGCAAACATGTTTGACTCAGGTATTGATCAAGACAAAACCAGGCAGTGTTCAGAATGGATTTTGAACCTGCCGCGCTGCGTTCCTAACTAACATCAGCTTTGTCATTCTAAAGATTTAGCACCACGTTTACGTTTACGTGAACGGCAAGAGTGACCCGGTGACGATGATTTTGCTGCCATTTTTCACGTTTAGCGGTTGCGCTTTGCTGTTTCTACGAGAAAGCAAGTTGTTTCGCGTTTGCCATGTACGTAACCGCCAAACGTGAAAAATGGCGCGAAAAACGTCGTCACTTGGTCGCTCTTGCCGTTTACATTTCACGTAAAAATGGTGATAAATCTCTATAGAAACATAAAATTGTTGACG
>JAOEHV020292527.1:0-11859 GCA_025447995.2 Isaurus tuberculatus | reverse complement strand
ACTCTTATCCGCTTAACACTACAGAAACCGGAGATAAGCGCCGGCTCCATGGGCCACTAGGTTCGTAAAGGATTTAGGTTTAGCTGACTCTTAAGCTGATCCTGGTTTTCAGAAGTGAAATCGGGTCCAAATTTACAAAGGTCGCGGAAAAGAAGTTCAAAAGAACATTTTACTTCATAGCTATTTAACATTTTTAGGTGGTAAACAAAATCAAAGACCTCGTGTCAGTACTAATTTATTAAATTTTTCTCATGTTTGTTTGAGATCCGTTCCTTAAGCTTGGAAATGATTGCCTCAATAACTGAGCAAACATGGTTAAAATCAAGAGGAGATAAAGTAGCTTTGAGAGAAAAGCGAGATGATTGATACGATTCCTTGAACTTACTTTTCTTGATGGCCTTTTCTTTCAGCTCGAAAACCAACAACTTTTCCTTGAAACGACGGCAAGCACTTGTATCTTGAAATTCTTTGCAGATGAGTTTGAACTTAAGGAAATTCGGAAGGATGTGAAACATTTTGCATTTCCTAAAAGGAAACGTCCAGGGATACTTTGTGAAAGCGAGAGAGATCCTTCCATACTCACGAGCAGATTGAAGCGTTTCTTGGCCATACCGCTTGTAAATAACATCATAAGTTAAATATATTTGAAAATCTACAACATGCGTTGCTCTATAATGTTTTTTGCCGCAGTTTCTTTGATGCTTATTTAACGTCTTTGCACGCAGGGAGTGGTTACCCAATCTCCCTAATGTTTAAACGGTCGTGAAAGTTGATTCTAAGGAGGGAGGTAAAGCGGAGACCTCGGTGTCAGATTGAGATCAACAAATGTCAGCCTACGTGCAAACCCGAGGATTCGAACCGTAGACACCGGTAAATTGTACCGACGTTCCCCGGCCGTACCGGTTTTCCCCAACTCGAAAGTTCAAAATAATTCTGGGGATGTCCCCAGACCTCTCTAGATACTTGAGCATTTGGCGCTTGATGACCTTGTACCCACTCCAGGTGTACCTGATTTCCCACTTAGTGTACCCCACTTCTCAAGCCTTAAGAAACACACTGATAACCACAAGGCCAACTTGACTCTAGGTGATAATGATGTGATGATGGTGGTGATGATGGTGACTTTATGATGATGGTAATGATGTTGGTAGTGTTGATAATGACAATAACGTAATGTGAATCTTGTTTTTGACATACTGACTACAATAGTAATGTTGTTAAAGTATATAATAAAAAATGACATTTTTTTTTCTTTTCTATTATTTGTACACAGGGTTAAAAAAAAGGTTTTAAAATTTAGATCCAGAAAGCAACTTAAACCCTCGTTTTTCTTATTTGAACTTCGCGGGATTGTGGCTCCAAAATTGTCCCGAAATCACGCGACCAGTGACGTCAGTTGGTTTGATAAACAGCAAGATGGCTGAAAAATAGCTTAAAACTGTAAGTCGCGGAGGTAAATAGTTCTACCGTAGAGCTAACATGCCAAAATAACCAAAGTTTTAAGAATAATAGTTAAACACCGGATGTAACAGTTATTTCAAGATTCGTTTCAAACCAAGTGACGTCACAACCCAAAATCTCGCCCAGTCCTTGGATAATTATTTAAGTGAAATAAGCATCTTTCGGCTAAAAATCTTTCTTGGTTAGATTTATTCATCCTGATAATGAATTGATGCACCCTCGCTTCGCTCTCCCCTCCTTGGTCGATTCTCTACCTATTTAGTTAAATCATATAATAGAATGATCATTTGATAAACAACATCTGTAAACTCATGCTGAGACAAATAACTCAGTAAAAATGTGAGTTCAGATGGTAATCAAACCCATGACCTTCCGTACACAAGTCCGACGGTCTGAGCTGAACCACGGGAATTGGCAGCCATTTTTTGACGACCTTGGTCTACTGAAAACATTAACTAAGCAAAACGTTCCTAGTAAATGGAATAATCTTTTGTATGGAGCTTATTATTAAATTTTAAACTTTGATTTATCAGTTTAAGAAAAAAAATTCAGCTTTGGCTCATTCTAAAATTATGAAATAAAGAAGTTGGGTTGAATTGCTGCCGTAAAAGAAAAGCAACGTTTTTAGTAGAATAACATGTATGCGCAACCCATTGAAACCGATTTTCAACAGTAACAAATATCTTGCCTAACTAATCCTAGCATCCTGGGCTAGGTTTTTCAAAAGCTGGTTAACTTAAATCCTGGGATAAGGCAAAGTTCAAACGGTTATTTCTGCACAACGATAAGTTTTCTTTGCTCAAAAACACTTCTCGGACTTTCCGAAATTAAAAACATATTATCTTCAAGTTTCCAAGCCAAGTCAGTTTATGGATCGTAAGAAACACGAGCATGGATTAAAAACTTAACCCTGGGTTAGTGCTAATTGACCTTTGAACAACTGGGCCCTGGTCTGTAATGAACCGGTGACGCCTCGGGTTCTAGGGCCCAGTCCAAAGCGTTTGATACTACAGATATATAAACGAAAAAAGTAAATAAAATCTGGTTTTTTACCTCAGCTACCGCATTGGCGCTCCGTATTCCTTATGGCTGCGTTTCTGCTTATGGCACCACAAATTTCTTGGAGAGTTGTTCAGTTTACTGGGTCAGACCATTTCCCGGCATCCTTGGCGAGTTATACTGTGTTGCTGTATCTTCATGGGGATCAGTGCGATTGGCTTTGCATTTCTCAAACAAGAAAATAGGTAAGGAAACTTTACACTTGGTATAAGCTAACATATTCCTATGTATGTGTTATGAATGTCCCTTTATTCAGATAAGATTTACCTTGAGAAGATTACAAGTAGAAAAATGTTTTAAAGTCGTATTAACTCATTTTTAACCTTAAGTAAGAGAACTAGGGTACTTCTCATTGTTCTGCGACATTTCACTTTTCCCACACCAGAATGTTTGAATTTTCTTTGTAAGAATACATCAACCTGCGTACAACGTGGTTTTAAAGTAAAATGCAACGAAACATTATTTTAAAGCAATATTTATTTTGCGCTATATTTATCCAAACATAAGACTCTAAAACAAAAGCCAAGCAAACCTTTTGATTTTTGATGTTCCCAACATGGAATTTTTCTTAAATTTAATAACAAAAATGTTTCAACCAGAAGGGAATGAAAAAAAAACAGCTTACTTATGAAGATATTAGCTTACTTATGAAGATATGGTCGATCTTCAAAGTTTAGCCAATGAGATTAACGGTTTAACAATATCGCAATTAGCACCTTTCTGCTTTCCATTGTTGTTGATCTCCATAGTTCTTACTTGGATCGTTACTATGAAACGAAATATTTTAGTCTGCACATTTTGAAAATATAGCGTTTCAAGCGTACAAATTCGAAACTTGAGATGTGTAGGACAAATATTTGCGATTTTATACGCACCTAAAATTCGAATATTTCAGCCGAAAAATGATAGTTGTCCCGCGCGACCAAAATGCCGCCTATACAATAGATTGCCACGTAATCTAGCGTGCACAAACAAACTTTTTAGTATAGAGGAGAAGCAGAAAAGGCAAGAAAAAGGAGATTATGGTGTTGCTGGCACTACCAATGGGCAAAGCTGCCAAAAAACAAAGAAATGACATTTTTAATTTTTGAAATAAAAGCCAAAATATATAAAAACCTCACCGCTGTGTCCCTTACATTACGTCACTCGACTCAGTCCCTGTGACCATTTTTACTGGCAAAATAACCATTTTAAACCGCATATGAAATCGCCAGCTTTAATCCTACACAACTCAAACTTTGGATTCGTACGTTTGAAACACTATATTTTCCAAAATTAATGTGTAAAAAAAAAATCTTGTCATAGGCACTTTAACAAGGAGGCTTACAGACTCTGAGAATCCTTTGTTATTGTGTGTACTAGGTTAATTTTCACTAAAATTGTTTAGTGTTAGATTAACAAAACTTGCTGGGGCTAATTTGTGATGGAGTATTGTCCACGTCCAGGGAACACTAACACAACGGGAATAAATACAACTTATTAACCGAGAGTGAGGTCAATACAGGGAAATCTCAGACCGAGGCTTTTACAACAAGACAGAGGTCTGAGGTTTCCCTGTAATGATCGAACGGACGAGATAAGTTATTTATTATATGGCCTTTAGTCTATTCTCGGAAGAAAACGAAAAAAAAACACAGGAAGTTAATTTCCATAACCTCTTGCGCGCACGTACTCGTTTCAAACGATGTTCACTCAGCCGAATCGGTAGTCGTCACGAAAAACAAGAAAAAACGATTTCTTAAAAAATGAACAGCCAAAAATAAAAAAATCAAAATCAAAAAACAACTCTCATAATGAGCGGTCATTGCAGCGAAATTTCGCCCTCCCAGCAGCCAATCAGATTGCAGGAAAATATCTAGCCATATAATACTGTAAAAGCAATAAGCGCCGGTCTCAAGGGCCGCTTAACTTGTAAAGGGTTTAGCTAGCTTACTAGAATTGGTTTCACAAAGTAAATGTCTTGTATTTTCTCCTTTCCATTCCTTTTTTAATTTTTCCATTCATCTATAATATAAGACAATAATATATTTTGTTATATTTCTTGTTGTAAAGGAAATTAGTAGTAGCAACTTCAGTGAGAAGGCGAGATCAGTTGTTAATGTTCATTCTGAGTTGGTTTTGAAATACCTATGTTTTTTCTTTGGGGGGAGGGGCATCTCGAAAATTGTTTTCTTAGTTTGAAAACGATTTTTTCACAAATTTAAAGATTAAATATGATAACGTTGGAAATGGCGTAAAGCTAAATCCTTTTCCGAGGCTAGTGGCCCATTAGGCCGGCGCTTATCTCCAGTTTCTCTAGTGTTAAGCGGATGAGAGTCATTGATTTCCTCTGGACGGGACACTAATCCATCGCAGGTTAGCTCCCAGCCGAAGCTGGTACTCATTTACCGACCTCGGAAAGCGAAAGCGTTAGAGAGACCTGGAAAATTCAGCCTTTAATAAACGGGAACTATTTGAAACCTGATATTGTTCATGTTTCTTTTCGCCATTGCTTAAATTGCGTCAAAATCTGCGAAGATCGTTCACAAGGTCATTGTTACACCACCGTGGTACAAGTTATTTTCTATAATCATTATACATGATCTTTTTTTACTTTTCAGAGCAGAGAAACTTTATTTACCCCTTAACAGCCAGTCAATGAAAGACCTTAATAAAGCAGAGAAATATTTTGGCGAGATGAGGAACAGACTTCAGATAATAATTCTCCTCCCAAAATTTGGTTCCAATATCCTCAAACCAAACTGTTTTCAAGATGCGCTCAAGATTCACCAAGAAGTCATCTCTCTACAAGGCTATACCGATTACTGTCTCACGGCCGATGGATCTGCGGCAAAATCATCCGCAAATTGTGTTACATTGAATCCACTCGAAATGTTTGGATACAAAAACAATGATTTTGGCAACATAGAAGAAAAAATTAGTGCAGTATTCAACGACCCTTCTTATTTGCTTAGTAATGGCCGCCCCGCCCTGTATAGTGCGGATGGAATGTTAAGTAACCTCGAGCGGAACTCTTCAATTGGCGAAATAAAGTCTGCCGAGGCTCTTCAGATGATTTATTATACTCGGGACCCAGCTGATGACTCTGGACTTGATGCGGTTAGGGACTGGGAAACAACGTTTGTTGATAAGGTTGGGTCTCTTCAGCACCAAATGAACGCCACCAAACTTTTCTACTCCGCTGCACGAAGCGTTGATGATGCCATTGCGACAAATGCAAATTCAGACATTTGGCTTGTCTCTATGACATTTTGTCTTATGATTACGTTCGTTAACTTAATGCTTAGTAACTTCAGGAATCCTCTGACTAACCGGGCATTATTGCCTAATATCGGTATTCTAGCAGTCGGAGCCGGGATATTTTGCGGAGTTGGACTTGCCATGCTGTTTCAGACGCCGTTTGTGACCATTGCTGGAGTATTACCCTTCCTTGTACTTGGTGTAGGAATTGATGATATGTTCATTTTAATGCATGAGCTTGGACGACAGGACCCTAATGTACCCGTGGAACAGACGGTTAAAGTAAGTACACTTGATGTATAAAGGGTTTATTAGATTCTGAGCGTGGAATGGCAAGCTTATATTTAAAAGAATGAGTAAACAGGATATTCTTATTAGAATTTCGACTAAAATGAAAACCCTAATCTAACTTCCATTTAGGTAGTACTAAAGCGTTGCGGAGCAACTGTTTCTATGACAACTTTAACAGACCTGGTGGCCTTTGCTATTAGTACGATAACGGAGTTCCATGCAATCAAGTATTTCTGTATTTACGCTGGTTTGACAATCACGTGCGTCTACGGGATGATGATTACATTATTAGTGGCCTGTATGACGTTTGATCAGCGGCGAATACAAGCACGACGGCGCACGTGTCTGCCGTGTTGGCGCGTGTCGACAAAAGACGATAATCCCCAGCATTTGACCACAGTCAAACAAAAGCTGTCAAGCAAGGTTAGTTTAGTTAGCATATATACTAAGAGTTAAGTGAAATTAATGATGATGAAAATTATGTTGAAAACGATAAAGATGACAAGATGACGATAATGATTATGGTAGTAATTTTGATGATGATAATTATCATGGTGATGATTGTAATGATGATGATGATCGTGGTGAGGATAAAGCTGAAGGTAATGAAAATTATGTTGGCTGTGATGTGGGTAATTGGTAAGAATGATGATATTTGTATATGGATGATTATTGCGTTCATGTTGATAACTTTATGGTTAGGATCGGCGTAGTGATGCTGTAAGCAAAAATGATGCTGATAGCGGTGATGATGATACTGATAATGATGATGGTGGTGGTGATAATAATGATAATGGTGGTGGTGATGTTAATGATGGTGGTGATGATGGTAATGATGGTGGTGATGATGGTAATGATGGTGGTGGTGGTGGTTATGTTAATGATGGTGCTAATGATGGCAATGATGGTGGTGGTGATATTTGATGATGATGGTGATGGTGATAAGGATAATGGTGGTGATGATGTTAATGATGGTGGTAATGATGGCAATGATGGTGGTGGTGATGATGATGATGGTGGTGGTGATAATAATGATGATGGTGGTGATGATGGTAATGATGGTGGTGATGATGATGTTAATGATGGTGGTGATAATGATGATGATGGTGGTGGTGATAATAATGATGATGGTGGTGATAATGGTAATGATGGTGGTGATAATGATGATGATGGTGGTGGTTATAATGATGATGGTGGTGATGATGGTAATGATGGTGGTAATGATGATGTTAATGATGGTGGTGGTGATGATGGTGGTGGTGATGATACTGATAATGATGATGGTGGTGATGATGGTAATGATGGTGGTGATGATGATGTTAATGATGGTGATGATAATGATGATGGTGATGGTGGTGATAATGATGGTGGTGGTTATAATAATGATGATGGTGGTGATGATGTTAATGATGGTGGTGATGATGGTAATGATGGTGGTGGTGGTGATGATAGTGATGATGGTGGTGATGATGTTAATGCTGGTAGTGATATTTGATGATGATGGTGGTGGTGATAATGATAATAGTGGTGATGATGTTAATGATGGTGGTAATGATGGCAATGATGGTGGTGGTGATAATGATGATAGTACTGAATAAAAAATAATTATGATAGTATAAAACATACGTTCAACAAGAACTCAAGGGCGTTGTTGGTTTTCCGTTTAGGTGATGAAAAATTGGGGTAAATTTTTGATGCTACCCGTAACCAAGTTGATCGTTGTCGTTCTCTCACTGGCTCTCCTGAGCTCAGGAATTTATGGAGCTGTACATATTAAAGAAGATTTCAACCTTCAAGTCCTCGCCAAACCTGGCTCAACTTTTCGACAATTTGTCGACGTACAAGAAAAATACTTCCTACAAAGTATTCCTGTCAATCTGATTTTGAGTGATCCAATTCAGTACGAGAATGCATTGGTCCAAAACGAGATGTTGGCCCTTTCAGGCATTGCTACTTCTAATACGTTTTATGAAAATCGTTCCGTTTCATGGATCAAGTCATTCATAGAATTTTCAAGCCGGTTTAAACTTAAAAGAACTGAAGAAAGTTTCATGTTGTCTTTACAACATTTTCTAAAAGTTAAGGAATTTGCTCATTTTATTCACGATTTGCGTTTTTCTGATGACAATAAAACATTGACTGCTTCCCGCCAGCTTGTCTTCATAAAACCAACAGCGAGTTCCACAGACCATCGTGACGCCATGTTGACTTTGCGTGAAGAACTAGCAAGTAAATCTCCGCTTCCCGTGTACGCAGTTTCCAGAAATTTCATCTATTTTGAGCAATATGCCATCACTATGACCGAGACAATACGGAACTTGTCAATTGCGGCTGTGACAATCCTTGTGATCACCTGTCCATTTCTGGTGAATTTTTCAGTCACATTTCTAGTGTTCTTTGGTTTCGTAGCTTTAATATTTGAGCTGTTTGGTCTCATGTATGCCTGGGACGTACCTCTAAATTCTGTTTCGATGATAAACCTCGTCATGGCCGTCGGTTTTTCAGTTGATTACAGTGCACATATTGCACACGCGTATGTGACGTCATCGGAGGATACTGCAGAGAAACGCGTTGTAGCGGCATTGGAATCTCTTGGCACCAGCGTTTTTCTAGGAGGTAAGAAAAATAAATTTGAAGCCTCAATTTTCACTCCAATTTAAAATGACTTCGGGTTGTCTGTTAAGAAAAATGTAGTTAGTTTCATATTCCCGAAATTTGATACCATTGAGTTTGATGAACCTTCTTTAAAAAAAAACTCCTTTTACAGTCCTGCGCGCGGTACCGTGAACACCCAGACATTTTTTTGACATTTTTTGACATATTTTAACGAGTTTGATGCTTGGTAATTAGCAACTGGCCAATCAGAGAGTAGATAAGCGAGACAGCTTCAGGTCGTAAAAAGGAAAAAACCCAATTTCAAATATTTTAGAAAAGATAAATTTACAAGTACATTGAACTTGAGTGTGTAACATTGTAAAACTCTTGATCAATATTTCAGTATATATTTCACAAAAGTGAGCTTTTAAAAGTGCGGCGCTTTAGTCGTACTTGGTTTCCCGCCGAATTCTAGAAATCCCGCCTGTATCAACTCGTCAAAAAAATGTCAAAAAAATGTCAAAACATGTCTGGTTGTTGACGGTACCGCGCGCGGCACTAATTTTTTCTTTCCTTTTCTTCTTGGTAGTGGAACACTTTCCGCTTCCTAAAACGCGGATGAGCTTTAAAGAAACAGAAAAAGTATATATATATATATATAAACAAAAAGAGACAAATGTATAGCTGTCGCTACTCTGAGTTTCACGCTTTCGCGATCATCAGGCAACTGACAGATTAGTTTTTATTATTCGAATTTTAACGGACGGTTATTATACAAGACAGTATTACATGGCGGCATTTATCGAAAAGATCAGATCGTTTGTTAAGAGAATTTGATGAGCGTCCTTTTATAATCAGGAGTTTTTCTTCTAAGCATAGTTTAGTTACGTGCAAAAATGGTTGCCTAGTATTGCGATCCAGATACTTATGGTTTAAAAGGTCGACGAACGTGGGCATCAAAGTTTGTTTTTTGGAGGAAGGTAAAACGGAGATCCCGACCTGACCTAACAACTATTACTAGGGTGGTTCAGCCGAGCCGCACGTCATGAAGTCCAGTCGTCTCTGTTTGTCATGCAGGTGGTGAACTCGGCAGTTGGCCACCCCCAAATATTTTTTAAGGGTGTTAATAAATGTTTTGATGTCTTGCTTGCACGGCGCTCATGGGATGTCTCCTAGAGATAAGGTCGTGTGGAAGGGAGCCCCACCAAACCAGTGGCCCTCTTTCACTCCACCTGGTTCGATACCTTTGGGTTTCCATATCTGCCGCACCTTTTTCATTACAAAGACACTAAAAAAAGGTGAAACCCTAAAAATATCTCATTTTTGGCAGCTGGTTTCAAAAACGCGGAGCATTTTCCTTCCTTCCATACAATTCAGACGAAGTCCTTTAAGTCCTTCGCATCTCCTCGTTCCCTTCATAAGTATCATTTGTAAACGGAGTTAAGTCTTCCCAATTGTAGCAGCTTGTCTTTTGTAATGATGATAACTGAGTAACGCTGGCATAGGTCGAGGGAGATTTCATTAGAAACTATACCAGAAATTTTTTATTAAAAGTCAAAACGCCAAGACCCCAAAACTTGGGTTTTGTTCAAGTCACGCGTCAGAAAAAAGGTTTAAAAGCGAATACTGGCAGGACATGACCTGTAGAGTAACACCAAGTAGTAATCGATATTTAAATTAAAATGTGGTATAGGCTCCGAGTTAAGGGGATATTTTTGTCAACCATCCTCATTTCAGTTTGCCAATCACGCTGATGGTTTTGTTAACAATCTCATTTTGTTTAAGTTGTTATTAAAAACAATTATTTTACAAAATAAACTGTATTAGTGTTGACAGATATAGATTATAACGTGACATAAATAAGTCAATTTTTGTTATACACTTTTTTAGCTGTTCATTATCTAGAGAGATTTAGCGCCACGTTTACGTGAAACGTGAACGGCAAGAGTGACCACGTGACGACGATTTTCCCGCCAGTTTTCACGTTTGGCCAAAATAGGTATGAAACTGTTATAAGAGAGATTTATCACCACGTTTACGTGAAACGTGAACGGCAAGAGTGACCACGTGACGATGATTTTCCCACCATTTTTCACGTTTTGCCGTTATTCATGCGTACCCGGCAAACGCGAAACAGCTTGCTTTCGCGTAGAAACGACAAAGAGCAACTGCAGAACGTGAAAAATGTAGGGAAAATCGTTTTCACGTGGTCATTCTTGCCGTTCACGTTTCAAGTATACGTGGTGCAAAATCTCTCTATTTTTTATGATTGATAGCCAAACATTTTTTTTTATTTTCCTTTGTCAGGGTTCAGTACTTTCATAGGAATGGTTCTCACGGGCTTTGCAGAGTCGGAGCTATTCCAAATCTTTTTCAAAATGTTCTTTGGAATAGTACTTCTTGGCTTGTTACATGGGCTTTGTTTCTTACCTGTTTACTTGTCAATCATCTGCCGCTGGTCATCAACTATCACAACGGGCGCGTCTGAGATGGATGAGCAGAGAAAGCTTAGTAATGCCTCAATAAATTCAAGGAATGAAAGAGATGACGAGGCAGTTAGATTAAACAACTGCAACATTGATTCTCATTGGAAAAACTTAGAAACTTTAGAAATTAATCTAAAAAATTGCGACAGAGAAACCATAATATAATTAGTGGAAAATTATTGAAAAGATATTTATTGTTAAATTTCATAAAACTTGTTCTTTACAGTTCAATTGAGAAAGGGATATAACACCTATAAAAACGAGCGCCCACAACTTTAATCAAAACCATTTCTCAACTTCTTTGACTGGATTCCAGATTTTAATTTTGAGGATATTTTTGTTTATGTATGTAATACATAATATAATATATTTTTAAAAATGATATTTAATTTTTAAATGATATTTTCAATTAATTTCAAATCATTTTCGGCCAGTTTATATAACACTTTTTCAGGAGTTCGTCTTCATAGCTTCATAATACTATAGTTCTTTTTATTAAGGGAAAGTACTCAGACAAAGCAAACGTCCAATCTGGTGTTCCGCAAGGGTCTGTTCTGGGACCATGCCTTTTTTTATTCTATATCAATGACTTCCCAGCAAATTTGTCTTCTACCGTTCGACTATTTGCAGATGATGCTTTGCTGTATCTGACATTATAAAATAAAGCAGATATAACGCGCGCTCTCATTGGCTGGGGTGACGTTTCTATTTCTCCATATAGATCATC